>CM036543.1:31830373-31877873 GCA_020745685.1 Tautogolabrus adspersus
AAGACAGGAGACGGAGATGAAACATGTAAACATGAGCTGGGACTGGTTTCTTCCCAACCTCTCTTCAGCTCTAACTGGGTCTCACCTGAGGGGAGAGGCGGAGCTCGTTGTTCTGTCCCTCAGGCTACGTCTGGTCTACATTCCTCATTGAGAAAAACCAAATACTACACGTCTAATGAGCTAAAAATAGAAACCACTCAAACCACCAAAGAGGAAGATTAAGAAGGTCAGAGAAGGATATTATGAAGGTATGATCTGTTAGTGACAGTCAGACCCGGATTTAACTTTAGAGGAGGAATGTGCGACATGTTCCTCGTAAATATATCATCATCATCACAGGTGGAGAAGGGAGGGCAGGAGAGAGGAGTTCAGGATGCAAGGAGGTAAGAGAGGACAGAAGGAGACAGAGAAGGCAGTAAAATAGAGATACAAAGACATTAAAGACATGAGTGAAGACATCAGAGGACAGGAGACACCTGGACAGGTAAGACGTGTCAGAGGGACGTACAGGATGAACTAGACCTCATTAAATACTCTCAGATTTCTGTTCTGCTATGAGACGATACTTTTACCTTTAATTCATAGGAACTCACCCATTGGACAGTCAAACTCTAGTGGACACTGGAGGAACTGCAGCTGTAAAGTTGGACATTTTAACATGGGGCTCTATGAGGACTGACTCACTGCAGGAGACAGACTCTAGTGGACACTGGAGGAACTGCAGCTGTAAAGTTGGACATTTTAACATGGGGCTCTATGGGGACTGACTCACTGCAGGAGACAGACTCTAGTGGACACTGGAGGAACTGCAGCTGTAAAGTTGGACATTTTAACATGGGGCTCTATGGGGACTGACTCACTGCAGGAGACAGACTCTAGTGGACACTGGAGGAACTGCAGCTGTAAAGTTGGACATTTTAACATGGGGCTCTATGAGGACTGACTCACTGCAGGAGACAGACTCTAGTGGACACTGGAGGAACTGCAGCTGTAAAGTTGGACATTTTAACATGGGGCTCTATGGGGACTGACTCACTGCAGGAGACAGACTCTAGTGGACACTGGAGGAACTGCAGCTGTAAAGTTGGACATTTTAACATGGGGCTCTATGAGGACTGACTCACTACAGGAGACAGACTCTAGTGGACACTGGAGGAACTGCAGCTGTAAAGTTAGACATTTTAACATGGGGCTCTATGAGGACTGACTCACTGCAGGAGACAGACTCTAGTGGACACTGGAGGAACTGCAGCTGTAAAGTTGGACATTTTAACATGGGGCTCTATGGGGACTGACTCACTGCAGGAGACAGACTCTAGTGGACACTGGAGGAACTGCAGCTGTAAAGTTAGACATTTTAACATGGGGCTCTATGGGGACTGACTCACTGCAGGAGACAGACTCTAGTGGACACTGGAGGAACTGCAGCTGTAAAGTTGGACATTTTAACATGGGGCTCTTTGAGGACTGACTCACTGCAGGAGACAGACTCTAGTGGACACTGGAGGAACTACAGCTGTAAAGTTGGACATTTTAACATGGGGCTCTATGAGGACTGACTCACTGCAGGAGACAGACTCTAGTGGACACTGGAGGAACTGCAGCTGTAAAGTTGGACATTTTAACATGGGGCTCTATGGGGACTGACTCACTGCAGGAGACAGACTCTAGTGGACACTGGAGGAACTGCAGCTGTAAAGTTGGACATTTTAACATGGGGCTCTATGGGGACTGACTCACTGCAGGAGACAGACTCTAGTGGACACTGGAGGAACTGCAGCTGTAAAGTTGGACATTTTAACATGGGGCTCTATGGGGACTGACTCACTGCAGGAGACAGACTCTAGTGGACACTGGAGGAACTGCAGCTGTAAAGTTGGACATTTTAACATGGGGCTCTATGAGGACTGACTCACTGCAGGAGACAGACTCTAGTGGACACTGGAGGAACTGCAGCTGTAAAGTTGGACATTTTAACATGGGGCTCTATGGGGACTGACTCACTGCAGGAGACAGACTCTAGTGGACACTGGAGGAACTGCAGCTGTAAAGTTGGACATTTTAACATGGAGCTCTATGAGGACTGACTCACTGCAGGAGACAGACTCTAGTGGACACTGGAGGAACTGCAGCTGTAAAGTTGGACATTTTAACATGGAGCTCTATGAGGACTGACTCACTGCAGGAGACAGACTCTAGTGGACACTGGAGGAACTGCAGCTGTAAAGTTAGACATTTTAACATGGGGCTCTATGAGGACTGACTCACTGCAGGAGACAGACTCTAGTGGACACTGGAGGAACTGCAGCTGTAAAGTTGAACATTTTAACATGGGGCTCTATGGGGACTGACTCACTGCAGGAGACAGACTCTAGTGGACACTGGAGGAACTGCAGCTGTAAAGTTGAACATTTTAACATGGGGCTCTATGGGGACTGACTCACTGCAGGAGACAGACTCTAGTGGACACTGGAGGAACTGCAGATCTTAGCTCAACTTGGCTTTTGGCTGATGCCCGGCTCACACTGCAGGAGCTTTAATTTCCTTCCTCCCGATTTTGGATCCAGGTAGCATCAGACACATCAGGAGAATCTTAACAGAACTTCCTCTCTATAATCTCAAACATGCTCACACTACAAGATATGAAAATCATTGCACATCACAGACTTCAGGATTTTATTAAGATTATGGTGCACAGCAGGGGAACGCACCACCTCACATGACCTCACGTAAACAGCATTACATTAGTGACTTCCTGTTTATGTGTTTATCAGAGTGCTGTTGGTCTGAATGGATCCTGTACCGTTGTGTGAACCTGCAGAGTTCCTTTAAACAGTGTTACTATGAGCAGCCTGCACAGTTTGATACTCACTCTCTCTGACTGTTCGTCCTCTCTGACGACTCCTTCTCTCCAGTCGGAGAACTACGATACATCAGGCAGCAGGGACAGAGAGAACACACACAACACCTCAGGCTGACGTTTGTCCCGTTAGTCAAGAACACGAAAAACATGTCGAAAAGAATGAAGAGCTGACCTTTGCTCTCTCTGGATCTGATTTAATATCAAACTGCACCTCTAGATTTCAACATTTCTTCTTTGTTAGTGTCTCTCATAAGAGGTAAAGATTAGAGGGTTATTCTGCTGTTTTTAGATTTACACCCCATTAGTACATACTGTGTTCCATCAGCGTCAAGGTTGTTCTTCGTCAGAGGGCACACCCTGACCCACTGCGTCTGTTTCTGGATGAGCACAGCCATGAGCAGCTGTACACACATCTCAGGAGAACTACAAGATCTCAGGAGAACTACAAGATCACAGGAGAACTACAAGATCACAGGAGAACTACAAGAGAACTACAAGATCACAGAACTACAAGATCACTGGAGAACTACAAGATCACAGGAGAACTACAAGAGAACTACAAGATCCCTGACTCTGGCAATGATTCCAGCTGATCCAATCACAACAAAGATACTGACCTGAGGTCAGAGGTTAATATAGCTCAGTGGTTCTCAATTATTTTCTGTCATGCCCCCCCTAGGGGACAGAAATTTTTTCACCGTCATGCTTTCTGTTCTCCGATGTGCAGAGGCGCACTCGACTGCGCGTCCCTTTTTTTTTTCTTTTCTCTCCAGTCCGCCTGTTTGTAAACTGAGCACGCTTCATAATAACATAAAGCATGCATGTGCTGTATTAAGACGTTATGTACAAGAGGTAATCGTGCTCAGGCTCAGGTTAGTCCTGATGCAGTGTGACAGCGGGTCCCCCCTGCCTCTCGCGCCCCCCTGACACTAACCCCAGGGGGGCGCGCCCCACTATTTGAGAAGCACTGATATAGCTCCTTCGAACGTATCGGGGCTCTTATATATAAATATGAAAGATAAAAGCTTGGGTGTCCTCACCAGCCGTAGGTCTTCTGTGGTTTGGGCAGCGGGTCATCGAAGAATGAGTCCCCCTCATCAGGTTCGTCCTCCAGGTCCAGGTCCTCCCGGTCCCTCTGCAGACCCGAGGAGGAGCCCCTGTTGTCCGACGTCTCTCCGTGTTTGGAGCCTCGCTGCTGCTGCTGCTGCTGGGAGTCTCCTTTACCCAGAGACGTCCCCCCCCTCTGAGCCCTGATCAACGACACAAAGACAAGACAGAAAATGTTGTCAGCTTCAGGTCAAACACTCGAGGACGTGACGAGGCAAGGATCATCTCTTCCTACTGACGTGTTTTTAATGATGTGTTTGGATTAGTGAGGCGGTCTTCCAGTCGCTCAGAAAACAAGATGTTGTGAGCTCCTCGTGCTTCAGTTTTACCTCCCTCAGTCTGTTCCTGTTGCTTCTTCAGACATTTTCTCATGTTTCCAGACAGGTTATTAAAGCAAACATCAAACAGTCCATAAGAGACAGCGTGATGGTAACAGTGAGCAGGACGCTGTGCTGTGCTGGGACTGGGAGGGTTTATAATCAGTGACCCAAAACGTGTGATGTCAGAGTTAGTAAGCAGAGGTGATGATCGTTATGAGAGCAGTGAGTGTTAGCATGAAGCTAAAGTGGAGCTGCTCCTCAGGGTGTTACCTTGGCTGCTGTCTGACTCTGTCCTCTGTGATTCTGTCCTTTAAATCGAGGGATCTGTGCACGACAGGGACACGGATCAGCTGACACACACGTAACACACACCTGACACTGACATCATCAATACCTAATATTGCAGTTACTACTAACTTCTCAAGGTCTATTTGTTTAGTTTGTTTGGCAGTCGAACTTTTTCTGAAGCATGGATGTCTGACTAAATGCAGTTCCTCCAGTGTCCACTAGAGTCTGTCTCCTGCAGTGAGTCAGTCCTCATAGAGCCCCATGTTAAAATGTCCAACTTTACAGCTGCAGTTCCTCCAGTGTCCACTAGAGTCTGTCTCCTGCAGTGAGTCAGTCCTCATAGAGCTCCATGTTAAAATGTCCAACTTTACAGCTGCAGTTCCTCCAGTGTCCACTAGAGTCTGTCTCCTGCAGTGAGTCAGTCCTCATAGAGCCCCATGTTAAAATGTCCAACTTTACAGCTGCAGTTCCTCCAGTGTCCACTAGAGTCTGTCTCCTGCAGTGAGTCAGTCCTCATAGAGCCCCATGTTAAAATGTCCAACTCTACAGCTGCAGTTCCTCCAGTGTCCACTAGAGTCTGTCTCCTGCAGTGAGTCAGTCCTCATAGAGCTCCATGTTAAAATGTCCAACTTTACAGCTGCAGTTCCTCCAGTGTCCACTAGAGTCTGTCTCCTGCAGTGAGTCAGTCCTCATAGAGCCCCATGTTAAAATGTCCAACTTTACAGCTGCAGTTCCTCCAGTGTCCACTAGAGTCTGTCTCCTGCAGTGAGTCAGTCTCTCTGACTCTGTGTTTACATTATATTAAGTTTTAAAGAGATGTAGAATTGGGGGCGTGGCCTCTTTCAGTGACAGGTGGGAGCTGCTAGCTGTCTGCTAGGTGTCACCTCAGCTAGTTCAGTCCCTGACCTTTAACCTCTGGGCCTTGTTTGTGCTGTTGGAGCCTTTTGGAGATTTGTTCCTGTAAATATCAGACTAATAATCTGTCTCTCTGTGAGCTTTATTGGACTAACAGACCGTCCAACAAGTCTGAGCTCCACTTTTTACAACCAGCCACATCAGAACTTTATTTATTTACATGTTAGCAACAATTAGCAGCTAACTGCGTCTTGTTAGCTTGTTTGGTGTTTGTCTTACGTTGATTTATCTGTGGTGGTCTCTGCAGTAGACTCAGGACTGTTGTTCGTATTTGTCCAAGGAGACAGTGAATTTTTTGTTGACGTCTTTGCTGCAGTGATGTTACGTCGTACTCACAGATACAGTGACATCACAGGTGGGTGGGGTTAAGGGCCGTCATGATACCAGAGGTCTAAACTTCTCTCGTTTTATTTCAGGTCACTTTGGAGGTCGGGAGCATCAGAACTAACTAATCACACTTGTGGGTGCCACATCACCCGCTGCTCACACGCTCTTCCTCTTTCTATTGAGTGGGAAGTAAAGGACGAGGCACACTTCCACCATCCAGTGACAATGAATACACAAACACAAGGTGAGTATAAACACACAGACGTACCTTACTGACAGGTGGAGAGCTGATCATGTCCTCAAGACTGTGACTCACATCAGAGTCCTGAAGAACCTGAACACAGACAAAAACACGTCACTGCAGGAAGCTTGTCTTTATTCATGAGTTAACAAAGTAAAAGCCTGCACTAACAGCAGCATGGTAATAATGAAGGGTGTTTTAATCACATTCAGCCTCAGGTTTAAGACTCTTTCAAAAACTCTGATTTGGGGGTGAGCTGAAGCCTCCTCAGGTTTGCTAAGCAAGGTTTCCAAATACTGGACGAACCCGAGGAAACTACAGGAGAAACGTTTTGTTTACTCACAACAAAGTGACAGGAAAGTTATCTTCAGTGAGCGGTGGATTATTTATTTCTCATGGTATGTTCCTGCAAACAGTCATCTTTGTATTTCAGACGCTGCGTGTTGTCGACTCTGCTCGTGTGTGTGCAGAAGAAAAGAAGAGTCAGTGAGTCTCACCACACTTCTGCACTGGGCGAAGAGACGTCTGTAAAACAGCACAAACTGCTGGAAGTCGATGGCTGTGAACAAACACACATTAGTGAGTGACGGGACACAAAACAGCTACAACAACAACTGCAACACAATGAGGATAAAGAAGCAGGTTTGAAAGCACAAGAACTCAACTTTAAAGGAGCAACATGCAACTTTGACCCCTAGTGTTTGAAATGGGTACTGCAGTCCAAATTCTAAACATTGCAGAGAGCTGTCTCCCCCCCCCCCCCTCCTCTCTAGAGTGGATGCTCACGCAGGTCACCATGTGGTGGACACTGAAGCTTCAGTGTTTATCCAGCTCTGCATCGGTCTGTAAACCTTTCTGCGTTCTAACCTCTCTCCATTTTTCAAAAGCATCTCCAATATTGATCCTAGTTTGAGCACGTTTCTGCTCGTGGAGCTTATTAGAAACATGCAGAGGCTTTTTAGGTCGGGTACAATCACTTCTATCTGAACCAGTTCTCTTGCCCGCTTCCATCGCTGCAACACCTGTTGGTTTGACCTGATAACTGCTCTCATATCTGGCAAACCGAGGGGCGTCCAAAACGGCCGTGTGGGGGTGCCTTCAAACCGCCTACCTTCTCTGGTCCAAACAAATCCAGACCATTCAGGACCAGAATCTAAAGTTAGAAGGAGGACATACTGGCTGCTGCATTGTTGTCAGAGAAGCCAGCACTTCAACATAGCATGTTTCCTTAATGTCTGATCATAGAGAAAGCTCACTTTATCATCTCACTCTCTACACATCTCACTGATTGGACCTTAAAGGGGTTATCGTCATTTTGATATATTTCTGTGAGCCTGACCTGATGAGTCAGCGAGCCACTCTGTTGTTGACCTTTAAAATCTTTCACCCTTTAGTCCGAGCCGTCATTTCGTCTGTAAGTTCTCCATGTTGTAAAAAATAGAAGAATCATAATGAAGTCTTACTTTTGGAGAATGTTTTGTCTGCAGCTCTCAGCTCATCAGTGATGAATCTCTCCAACATGCTCCTGCACAAACACAAACACCTCAGGTAATCCCAGCCATTGATCAGTGATCTGATTGGCTTACATTTCTACTTTTGACAGAATTCAAACTCATATCTGTGTCCTCGTGCAGCAGACGTACTTGTTCAAACCAGGGAACAAATCTGTGAAAACATTCTTCAGATCTTCTCTGAACACCGAGCCGCTCCCATCCTGCAGGAGGAAAAACACAGTAAACTATTGGCTGTGATTGGCTGCAGAATGATAACGTCACACACAGGTGTTTACACTCACCTTGTCGTAAAAGTCAAACTTCTTCTGAACGTGTGCAATCTGTTTCTGAGTCGGCTCCTGTGAGACAACAGAAGATAATGGTTTCAGGTTGCAGCCTCTGAAGGATGTATCCTCTGAAGGTTGCAGCTTCTTAAGGATGTATCCTCTGAAGGATGTATCCTCTGAAGGATGTATCCTCTGAAGGATGTATCCTCTGAAGGTTGCAGCTTCTGAAGGATGTATCCTCTGAAGGATGTATCCTCTGAAGGTTGCAGCTTCTGAAGGATGTATCCTCTGAAGGTTGCAGCTTCTTAAGGATGTATCCTCTGAAGGATGTATCCTCTGAAGGTTGCAGCTTCTTAAGGATGTATCCTCTGAAGGTTGCAGCTTCTGAAGGATGTATCCTCTGAAGGATGCAGCTTCTGAAGGATGTATCCTCTGAAGGTTGCAGCTTCTTAAGGATGTATCCTCTGAAGGATGTATCCTCTGAAGGTTGCAGCTTCTTAAGGATGTATCCTCTGAAGGTTGCAGCTTCTTAAGGATGTATCCTCTGAAGGTTGCAGCTTCTTAAGGATGTATCCTCTGAAGGTTGCAGCTTCTTAAGGATGTATCCTCTGAAGGATGTATCCTCTGAAGGTTGCAGCTTCTTAAGGATGTATCCTCTGAAGGTTGCAGCTTCTTAAGGATGTATCCTCTGAAGGTTGCAGCTTCTTAAGGATGTATCCTCTGAAGGTTGCAGCTTCTTAAGGATGAATCCTCTGAAGGATGTATCCTCTGAAGGTTGCAGCTTCTTAAGGATGAATCCTCTGAAGGTTGCAGCTTCTTAAGGATGTATCCTCTGAAGGTTGCAGCTTCTGAAGGATGTATCCTCTGAAGGTTGCAGCTTCTTAAGGATGTATCCTCTGAAGGATGTATCCTCTGAAGGTTGCAGCTTCTTAAGGATGTATCCTCTGAAGGTTGCAGCTTCTTAAGGATGTATCCTCTGAAGGTTGCAGCTTCTTAAGGATGTATCCTCTGAAGGTTGCAGCTTCTTAAGGATGTATCCTCTGAAGGATGTATCCTCTGAAGGTTGCAGCTTCTTAAGGATGTATCCTCTGAAGGTTGCAGCTTCTTAAGGATGTATCCTCTGAAGGTTGCAGCTTCTTAAGGATGTATCCTCTGAAGGTTGCAGCTTCTTAAGGATGAATCCTCTGAAGGATGTATCCTCTGAAGGTTGCAGCTTCTTAAGGATGAATCCTCTGAAGGTTGCAGCTTCTTATTTTAAACATTTATCAAATTTTAGACCAATCTCCAAACTCTCATTTCTATCCAAAATCCTGGAAAGAGTAATCTACCAGCACATTGATCCATTCTTAAGCAATAACCAAGTATTTGAAGCACTCCAATCTGGTTGTAGAGAAAACCACAGCACTGAAACAGTCCTTTTCAAGTTCTTAATGATTTGTTTTTAGCAGTAGACAACAGGGACAGTGCAATTTTAATACTTTTAGATCTTAGCGCCACATTTGACACGGTTGACCACAGCCTACTCATCACCAGGCTGAAAGTCCTTCAGGGGCAAGCTCTAAATATGTTCAAATCCTACTTGGAAAACAGAAGTTTCAAAGTATGCCTTGGAAATACCGTTTGCTCAGTCTTCTCGCCTCTGTTGTTTTCCCTATACATGCTGCCGCTGGGCGCCATCATGAGGAAGCACGGTCTATCCTTCCACTGCTTTGCGGATGACACAAATATATCTCCCGCTCAAAAGCACTAATCCCCACTCCCTGCAACCACTACTCGACTGCTTCAACGAAATCAAAGACTGGATGGCCCTACACTTCTTAAAACTCAATGAACAAAAAACTGTAGTTCTTCTGTTTGCCCCCCCGGACTCCACCAACTTTACCTGTAAAAACTTGGCCCACTGTCTTCTTTTGTGGAACCCTGCGCAAAAAATATTGGAAGGACTTTTGATTCAACCTTCAAATTTGACAAACAAATAAACTCAGTTGTCAAAGGATGCTTCTTCCAATTACGAAACCTAACAAAAATAAAACCATTTTTATGTTTCCAAGATACAGAAAAACTCCTCCATGCTTTCATTACGTCCCGCCTGGACTACTGCAACTCCCTCTTTACGGGAGTCAGCCAGTCCTCCCTCTCACGGCTGCAGTATGTTTAAAACGCTGCTGCAAGATTTTTAACAGGTTCACTCCAAGGAGAACACATCACCCCTGTACTCGCCTCCCTTCACTGGCTCCCTGTAGATCTTAGAATCCATTTTAAAATGATATTACTTGTTTTTAAGTCACTGCATGGTCTAGCACCCTCTTATTTAACAGATCTTTTAACCCCCTACACCCCATCACGTCCACTTAGGTCCTCTGAACAGTCCCTTCTTGTAGTCCCTCGAGCTCAGTGAAAACTCAGAGGTGACCGTGCCTTCTCAGTGGCTGGCCCCCGTCTGTGGAATCAGCTGCCCCCCCCCATCAGAGAAATTAACTCATTAAATTCATTCAAATCTAAATTAAAATCTCACCTTTCTTCCCCGGCCTTTGAAACAAGTTGAAAGAGACCCCATATATTTAGCCTATGTAGCATGTACGTATGACTGTGTGTATGTAGCATGTATGTAGGCTACATGTGTATGTATATATATATAAGTTTTCTATTATTGTTTTCCTCTTGTGATCTGAAGTGTCTTTCTCTATCGGTGCTTTTTGTCTGTTTGTTTTTATGCATTTCCTGTGAAGCACTTTGGTGCACTTTAAATATGCTCTACAAATAAACTCTATTAAAATAACTGACACTGTGTTACCGTCAGCCTGAGTGTAGTGTGTGTGTGTGTGTGTGTGTGTGTGTGTGTGTGTCTCTGTGTGTGTGTGTGTGTCTCTGTGTGTGTGTGTGTCTGTGTGTGTGTGTGTGTGTGTGTGTCTGTCTGTGTGTGTGTGTGTGTGTGTGTGTGTGTGTGTGTGTGTGTGTGTGTGTGTGTGTCTGTGTGTGTGTGTGTGTCTGTCTGTGTGTGTGTGTGTGTCTGTCTGTGTGTGTGTCTGTGTGTGTGTGTGTGTGTGTCTGTCTGTGTGTGTGTGTGTGTGTGTGTGTGTGTGTGTGTGTGTGTCTGTGTGTGTGTGTGTCGTGAAACATTTTGAGCCTCATCAGTGTAAAGACACCGAGATCAACAGGAAACCAAACCTGCACCAAATCACACAAAGTGTTCAGGTATAAGAGGTCACACACACACGATACACACGTGTATCTGCACGGCTGATTGGATCGTTACACTCATGCACAAAAACACATTAAAGAATCATAATGCGTATCTACACGTGTACACAGAGATCTAGTGAGAGTGTTTGTAGCAGAGAGGATCACTGATTACTGTTACCCCGCTAACATTAGCCACAGTTAGCCCGCATTTATTTCATTCTCTTATTAATAGACTTTATATGAGGGGAGGGGGAGGGGTTAAGTCTGTTATTGAGAGACATGCTTCTCAAACACTCAGGTCTGATATGTAAACAAACAGGATCTATGGACATAGATTAGTGGAGTGATGTCACACTGAGGGCGTCCCCAATCCAACAGCCACCCCCACAGCTTCTGCAGGACCTAAGCCCCCAAAGCTACTGTCGCCCCTAAACCTACTTCCGTCCTGAAAGCTACCGCCGCCCCCAAAGCTACTGTCGCCCCCATAGCTTCTGACACCTCCAAACCTACTGCCGCCAAAGACCTACCAACGCCCCCAAAGTTACCGACGCACCCACCAAACCTACTGCCATCCCCAAAGCCACTGTCGCCCCAGAGCAACTGCCTCCAAGCACACCTCTGTTATTGTAGATCTGTTCCCCATGAAGAGGGAGAAATCAGAAGTGTGTGGGTACATGAGAGAAACCACGGCACCCGGCATCTTTTTCTGTGTTTGTCTGTCAAAGGAACTGCAGATCTGACCGCTGATTGGTCATTTTGAGTTCCTTACCTCTGTGGGCTTATGTCTCCTCCTGACGAGCTCAAGCAGCAGAGGAGAGTTCCTGTTCACCTCAGACTCTGACAGACCCAGATCTCTGCAGACCAGGTCTCGACCATCCAGACCGTTCAGCTGCAGAGAGACAGAGAAACAAAAATAAAAATCAGGAGAGAAGGAAGAACAAATACGCAACTTTTCAGAACCAAAACCTGTCCTTCACACCTGTCTTCTGACACAGATGTTGTTATTTAAAAGATTCTATAAACCGATTGGATGCCATCAATCATTAATCAATCTCAAATAACAGATTGATTGAAACCATCTGAGTATCGAACATTAGGATTTATGATTTGTTCCCATAAGAGAAACAAGCTGGTTTCAAGAGACACAGATATTTAAATGAGCTACTCAGGTTTAGTTAGCATGTTTTATTCTGAAAACGTCCTCACAGGTATCAATATCATGGGATTTCTACAGATGTATCTGTGGTCTTTATAATATTAGATAATAAAACAGGTGGGTCCTTCCTGAAAATGCCCACTGTGGTATAAAAGGTATAAAAAGATTTCAGATGGGCTGTCTGAATTTTGACACAGAGAAGCAGGAAACGTGTCTCTGGTCGTGGTTTTGGAGCAACACGTGTGAAAAGAAATAAGAAACAGGAAGTGGATTACAAAAGTGTGAAATCTTATTTTCACAGCCACAGACCGCAGAAAGGCAGCGTCAGCCCGCTGGGAACACACAATCTGAAAAATACTCACGGAGTTGATCTCAGGCTGGAAGACGGCCAGCGTGAAGTCCAGGTTAAACACCTGAAGGAAGTCCACCATCAGACCGGCCACCAGACGACCTGCAGGGAGACACAACAGGGTCAGAGCCAGCACCTAAACACATCACAGACCACCAGGACAGAACCTGCACCTGAACACATCACAGGCCACCAGGACAGAACCTGCACCTAAACACATCACAGGCCACCAGGACAGAACCTGCACCTGAACACATCACAGACCACCAGGACAGAACCTGCACCTAAACACATCACAGGCCACCAGGACAGAACCTGCACCTGAACACATCACAGACCACCAGGACAGAACCTGCACCTAAACACATCACAGGCCACCAGGACAGAACCTGCACCTAAACACATCACAGGCCACCAGGACAGAACCTGCACCTGAACACATCACAGACCACCAGGACAGAACCTGCACCTGAACACATCACAGACCACCAGGACAGAACCTGCACCTGAACACATCACAGGCCACCAGGACAGAACCTGCACCTGAACACATCACAGACCACCAGGACAGAACCTGCACCTGAACACATCACAGGCCACCAGGACAGAACCTGCACCTGAACACATCACAGGCCACCAGGACAGAACCTGCACCTAAACACATCACAGACCACCAGGACAGAACCTGCACCTAAACACATCACAGGCCACCAGGACAGAACCTGCACCTGAACACATCACAGGCCACCAGGACAGAACCTGCACCTGAACACATCACAGACCACCAGGACAGAACCTGCACCTGAACACATCACAGACCACCAGGACAGAACCTGCACCTGAACACATCACAGACCACCAGGACTGAACCTGCACCTGAACACATCACAGACCACCAGGACAGAACCTGCACCTGAACACATCACAGGCCACCAGGACAGAACCTGCACCTGAACACATCACAGACCACCAGGACAGAACCTGCACCTGAACACATCACAGGCCACCAGGACAGAACCTGCACCTGAACACATCACAGGCCACCAGGACAGAACCTGCACCTGAACACATCACAGGCCACCAGGACAGAACCTGCACCTAAACACATCACAGGCCACCAGGACAGAACCTGCACCTGAACACATCACAGACCACCAGGACAGAACCTGCACCTGAACACATCACAGGCCACCAGGACAGAACCTGCACCTAAACACATCACAGGCCACCAGGATAGAACCTGCACCTAAACACATCACAGACCACCAGGACAGAACCTGCACCTGAACACATCACAGGCCACCAGGACAGAACCTGCACCTGAACACATCACAGGCCACCAGGACAGAACCTGCACCTAAACACATCACAGGCCACCAGGACAGAACCTGCACCTAAACACATCACAGGCCACCAGGACAGAACCTGCACCTAAACACATCACAGGCCACCAGGACAGAACCTGCACCTAAACACATCACAGGCCACCAGGACAGAACCTGCACCTAAACACATCACAGGCCACCAGGACAGAACCTGCACCTGAACACATCACAGACCACCAGGACAGAACCTGCACCTGAACACATCACAGACCACCAGGACAGAACCTGCACCTAAACACATCACAGGCCACCAGGACAGAACCTGCACCTAAACACATCACAGGCCACCAGGACAGAACCTGCACCTGAACACATCACAGACCACCAGGACAGAACCTGCACCTAAACACATCACAGGCCACCAGGACAGAACCTGCACCTGAACACATCACAGACCACCAGGACAGAACCTGCACCTGAACACATCACAGACCACCAGGACAGAACCTGCACCTAAACACGTAAGGAGAGAGGGTGTAAGGAGAGAGGGTGTAAGGAGGGAGGATGTAGGGTGAGGGTGTAAGGAGAGAGGGTGTAGGGTGAGGGTGTAAGGAGAGAGGGTGTAAGGAGGGAGGGTGTAGGGTGAGGGTGTAGGGTGAGGGTGTAGGGTGAGGGTGTAAGGAGAGAGGGTGTAGGGAGAGAGGGTGTAGGGAGAGAGGGTGTAGGGAGAGAGGGTGTAAGGAGAGAGGGTGTAGGGTGAGGGTGTAAGGAGAGAGGGTGTCGGGAGAGAGGGTGTAGGGAGAGAGGGTGTAAGGAGAGAGGGTGTAAGGAGAGAGGGTGTAGGGAGAGAGGGTGTAGGTAGAGCACCACAAGATGTGACCTCCCACCACCCGATGTGACCTCCCACCACGCGATGTGACCTCCCACCACCCGATGTGACCTCCCACCACGCGATTTGACCTCCCACCACCCGATGTGACCTCCCACCACCCGATGTGACCTCCCACCAGCCGATGTGACCTCCCACCACGCGATGTGACCTCCCACCACGCGATGTGACCTCCCACCACGCGATGTGACCTCCCACCACCCGATGTGACCTCCCACCACGCGATGTGACCTCCCACCACGCGATGTGACCTCCAACCACGCGATGTGACCTCCCACCACCCGATGTGACCTCCCACCACGCGATGTGACCTCCCACCACGCGATGTGATCTCCCACCACGCGATGTGACCTCCCACCACGCGATGTGATCTCCCACCACGCGATGTGATCTCCCACCACGCGATGTGACCTCCAACCACGCGATGTGACCTCCCACCACGCGATGTGATCTCCCACCACGCGATGTGATCTCCCACCACGCGATGTGACCTCCCACCACGCGATGTGATCTCCCACCACGCGATGTGACCTCCCACCACGCGATGTGACCTCCCACCACGCGATGTGACCTCCCACCACGCGATGTGACCTCCCACCACGCGATGTGATCTCCCACCACGCGATGTGACCTCCCACCACGCGATGTGACCTCCCACCACGCGATGTGATCTCCCACCACGCGATGTGACCTCCCACCACGCGATGTGACCTCCCACCACGCGATGTGATCTCCCACCACGCGATGTGATCTCCCACCACGCGATGTGATCTCCCACCACGCGATGTGACCTCCAACCACGCGATGTGATCTCCCACCACGCGATGTGACCTCCCACCACACGATGTGACCTCCCACCACGCGATGTGATCTCCCACCACGCGATGTGACCTCCCACCACGCGATGTGATCTCCCACCACGCGATGTGACCTCCCACCACGCGATGTGATCTCCCACCACGCGATGTGATCTCCCACCACGCGATGTGATCTCCCACCACGCGATGTGACCTCCCACCACGCGATGTGATCTCCCACCACGCGATGTGATCTCCCACCACGCGATGTGATCTCCCACCACGCGATGTGACCTCCCACCACGCGATGTGACCACTCCAAAAGACAAAATAATGAATCCTAAGATTAATAATGAAGGGATTTTGTTTGCTCTTGCAATAGAGCCTTTGGCAGAGGCGATACGGAACGATCCTCTGGTGACAGGTATCAATATAGGTCCCCATAAGCATATAGTTTCGCTCTACGCTGATGACATTTTGTTATTCTTAAGCAAACCCGAAGTCTCCATTTCTAGAGTTATCGAGATCATTAAAACTTTCAGGCGGTTCTCAGGTTATAAAATCAATTACACCAAATCAGAGGCTATGCTCCTAACTCATAATTCACTTTGGACATCAGATAGCTCCGCCCCTTTCCGATGGTCCTCTTCTGGGTTTGTTTATCTGGGTATATACAGTATATTACTCCATCCCTCTCTGGTCTTTATAAAGCTAACTTTCTTCCTTTAATCCGCAGAATTAAAGACGATCTGGCACGCTGGACTTCCCTCCCATTACCTTTTCTGGGTAGAATAAATCTTCTTAAAATGAACATACTCCCTCGGCTGCTTTGTTTTTCAAATGGTCCCAGTTCTTTTGACTAGAAAATCAATCTCTATTTTAAACAGCTCATTATCTTCCTTTTTATGGAAAAATAAACGAGCTAGATTAAAACTACAGAAGCTACAACTCCGACTTGAAGATGGTGGACTGGCTTTGCCCAATATTAGATACTACCAATTAGCTTGCCTGGGCAGGTATCTTTGGGAATGGGTTAGAAATGACCCGATATCTACTTGGCTCAACTTAGAAGCTGCCTCTCTGGACCAAATCCCTCTTTGTAATATTTTGTATGTTTCTAAAAAATGGGTTCCAGAAAAAGTAAGGGGTAATTTCCTCCTCCTGAACACCTTAAAGGTATGGAGATCCATTAGGAAGATAGGGGCTCAGTAAGACTGTCTTTCTACTCTTACCCCCATTTATCTAAATCCAGATTTTCCCCCTGGCATTGTAGATTCTGCATTCTCTCTTTGGTCGGACAAGGGTATTTGCACCATAGCAGACTTAGTGGCTAATGGTATTATTAAATCTTTTAACCAGCTCAAGGATCACTTTAGCCTTCCCACTACACACTTTTTTCGGTATTTACAGGTTCTTAGCTTTGTCTCCTCAAAAATAAGGTTACACTCTGGGGGGTTCTCTCAATCTTCTGTAGAAAAAGTACTGCAGGATCCCAGCCCTCGAAAATTAATAACCAGGTTTTATGACGCTCTGTGTCCCCCAGTAGAGGGAGCCCTCTCAAATCACTTTGGGAGGCTGATTTTGGTACAATAATCTCAGATGATGAATGGGGACATGTATGGTTCGGTTCATCTGGCTGTTTTTCCACTAACAAGGTTAAGGAAATGCAATTCAAAATTATTTATAGGCTTCAAACTACGCCACTGTTACGGAATAGATTCAACCCTTCTCTTTCAAAGTATTGTAATAAATGTAAGGTCATTGAGGGGACATACTTCCACTGTATCTTTGACTGTCCTTTCATCAAAATGTTTTGGGTAAATGTATGTAAAGAAATGTCTGTAATGTTTGGTAAAAACTTAGATCTTAAGCCTGTATCTTGTATTCTTGGTTTGCATCCTGCTCTTAACCTTAATCCTAACATGTTGAAACTCCTTGATGTCCTTTTGTTTGGTGCTAGAAGATGCATCTTACTTAAGTGGATCTCTGACAAACCTCCTCAGCTCTCAATGTGGGTACAAAGTATAATAGAACTCTTACCCCTGGAGGCAATGACCTACTGGCTCAAGGACAAACCCTCTTCATTCCATAAAATATGGGACCCCTTCTTAACCTATATTGGAGTACAGAAAGCACAGACTTTGCGAAGAGGCCTTTATGGACTTATTTTGACAGATATGCCTAAAGAGGTACTCAACCTGTTTTCGACCCATGATCAAACAGAAATGCTGTTACTCATTACTGCCTGAAGTCTTGGTTATGTAGCCATTTTATTTGTAATTCTTTTTGTAATCTCTTGTTATTGTAATTACATTTACTCTTTTTTTAAATGTTTTCTCCTGTTTGTTTTAAGTTTTTCTCTTGTCTGCTTTTCTCCCCACCCTTTTGTGATATATGCTTCTTAATTTTGCATTTTGAGGGTTGGTTGTAGGTCGTTTTGTTTTTTCTCTAGCCTGTATTGTCTTAAATACGGTAATTGATGTAAGTATTTCTTGCTTCTTGTCTTTAAATTTAAAAAGAATAAAGATATCTCTAAAAATAATAATAATAATAATAAAGGGATGTGCGCTCATTTTATCTCAGCAGCAGGAACGTCTCTTACACGTCTCACTCTCCTGTTCAGCCAGTTCAGTTTACGTGTAATAGAATCAGCAGCTTATTATCCAGCTCGTAGCATCATGCAGAATTAAACAGTGACTTTCCCATGATGGAGGCTCAGGGCGGTCTGATGGCAACACAGCGCCTCCCTGTGGTGACACACAGGAACTACAACAGCACCAAACCCTGACAACACCACAAATAACCAGCTGACACCATAAGACCGGCAAGTCCTCACGAACAATTGAAATACTAAAGAAGGACAATAACTAAATTCAATAACCCTAATTCAATTAAACTCAGAAAAGAGTTTGTAAAATAAAGAATAGAAATACAATCTGAGTTAGAGGCTCACCGTCTTTAGTGTTGAGTAGTTTCTTCAGGTTTTCATTGATCAGAGGAGTTTTATTCTGAAAATCACAGAGAACAACAGTTTTATTCTGAAAATCACAGAGAACAACAGAGTTAATATTCAGGAGGAAAAAAACTGCATCCAGGATGTGAAATAAAGCCTCACCTCCAGTCTGTCCTGCTCCTCCATTGCCAGGAATACCGCCGCTCTCATCTCCGCCTGCAGGAGAACACAGGTGAGACACAAAGCTGAGACATGCAGGTGAGACACAAAGCTGAGACACACAGGTAAGACACACAGGTGAGACACACAGGTGAGACACACAGGTGAGACAAAGCTGAAACATACAGGTGAGACACACAGGTGAGACACACAGGTAAGACACACAGGTGAGACACACAGGTGAGACACACAGGTGAGACAAAGCTGAAACATACAGGTGAGACACACTTACATCATGGATGTGCCTTTAATGATAGTTATTGTCTGTAATGACCGTAAAGTGTTTCCCTCTGTGTTCATATATTGAATGTGTTCAGCATGTTGATGCATCAGAGTGTTGTTGTTCTGTACCTGTCTGCTTTACAGAGTGTTGTTGTTCTGTACCTGTCTGCTTTACAGAGTGTTGTTGTTCTGTACCTGTCTGCTTTACAGAGTGTTGTTGTTCTGTACCTGTCTGCTTTAGAGAGTGTTGTTGTTCTGTATCTGTCTGCTTTACAGAGTGTTGTTGTTCTGTATCTGTCTGCTTTACAGAGTGTTGTTGTTCTGTATCTGTCTGCTTTACAGAGTGTTGTTGTTCTGTATCTGTCTGCTTTACAGAGTGTTGTTGTTCTGTATCTGTCTGCTTTACAGAGTGTTGTTGTTCTGTATCTGTCTGCTTTACAGAGTGTTGTTGTTCTGTACCTGTCTGCTTTACAGAGTGTTGTTGTTCTGTACCTGTCTGCTTTACAGAGTGTTGTTGTTCTGTACCTGTCTGCTTTACAGAGTGTTGTTGTTCTGTATCTGTCTGCTTTACAGAGTGTTGTTGTTCTGTATCTGTCTGCTTTACAGAGTGTTGTTGTTCTGTACCTGTCTGCTTTACAGAGTGTTGTTGTTCTGTATCTGTCTGCTTTACAGAGTGTTGTTGTTCTGTACCTGTCTGCTTTACAGAGTGTTGTTGTTCTGTACCTGTCTGCTTTACAGAGTGTTGTTGTTCTGTACCTGTCTGCTTTACAGAGTGTTGTTGTTCTGTACCTGTCTGCTTTACAGAGTGTTGTTGTTCTGTACCTGTCTGCTTTACAGAGTGTTGTTGTTCTGTATCTGTCTGCTTTACAGAGTGTTGTTGTTCTGTACCTGTCTGCTTTACAGAGTGTTGTTGTTCTGTATCTGTCTGCTTTACAGAGTGTTGTTGTTCTGTATCTGTCTGCTTTACAGAGTGTTGTTGTTCTGTACCTGTCTGCTTTACAGAGTGTTGTTGTTCTGTATCTGTCTGCTTTACAGAGTGTTGTTGTTCTGTACCTGTCTGCTTTACAGAGTGTTGTTGTTCTGTATCTGTCTGCTTTACAGAGTGTTGTTGTTCTGTACCTGTCTGCTTTACAGAGTGTTGTTGTTCTGTACCTGTCTGCTTTACAGTCATTAATAATCATAATAATAACGTTTAATGGCTCAGCCCTAACTTTGATCAAGTCGGTACAGAAACTGAAGCCGTCATTAAAAGTTGTTTAGTAAGAATAAAAAGTTTAAAGTCTTTAAATTCATCAAAAGAGAAAGATGGAGAAATCATCTAAATGTTCCTCCATGTTGTTCTTGTGTTTCTGTCCCCTTGTTGATGTTTTTATTTGTATGTATGGACCTCTATGTTTAAATAAAGACTAAACTAAGTGAATATAATCACATTCATGTGTTTAAATAGGGTTAGTATGGGTTAAGTATTCTTCCTCCTCTGTGAGCTCTAAATCAACATTAGCACAGTTAGCATCCCTGACTCTAGCGCTATTAGCTCTGCAGCTAACAGTTAGCCACACAACTTGTTT
Source organism: Tautogolabrus adspersus (assembly GCA_020745685.1). NCBI lineage: Eukaryota > Metazoa > Chordata > Actinopteri > Labriformes > Labridae > Tautogolabrus > Tautogolabrus adspersus. The sequence goes on from CM036543.1 coordinate 31,850,876, forward strand.
GTTTGTTTAAAAAAAAGAAAAAAACACTGTTTGTTTGTTTGTTTGTTTGTTTGTTAGTTTGTTTCTGATTCAGTCGGTGAGCCGGTCCCGGCAGCAGAATGACGGTAAACACAGATGTACAACAAACTAATGAGAGTTAACGTAACTACACCGACTGACTGGGATGCTAACGATAGCCTAGCCTAGCATCTCTCTCCAGCGGGACAGTTAAAGTTGTATTAATTTAAATATGAACCCGTCCCGCACCTTGAACTTGTTGAGGACTCCGCTGTTCTCCAGGTTCTGGATCAGCAGGTCTCTGAGCTCCGTGTCGTCCTCTGTGGCTGACATGTTCACCTGAAGCTAACTGAAGCTAACTGAAGCTAACTGACGCTAAAGGCTGCTGTCAGGACAACAGACCAAAACAAACAAACCGGAAGTCGCTTCTCCTTCTTCTTCTACTGTTTGAAACAGGCTCAACAAACAGCTTTAACTGTACCTACCCCCCCTGCTGGTCAGAGAGTGACTGAACAGTTTCATTAGATTTGAAATGAGCTAAAAAACAACAACTCAGTTTAAAGTAGAGAAATGTTCAACTTCAATTTAATCAACAAAACATAATAAATGAAACCTTCAAAACAACGACAAACCAGATAAATATAAATAATACATGAATGAATAAGCACGGTGACCTCTCGTACATAATAATACAACACGTCATCATAAAGCGTGCTCGGTTACCGTAGTGACGATCTCCACATTTCTAACCTTTAGTCACAGAGGTGTAAAGAAAGTTCTTAAAGCGTAAACATGAACAAATGTCCAAAATGAAATGAGGTTGTGAAGTTCCAGTTTATTGTAACATGAAGCAGACAAACGTGATGATGAGTTGATATTTCTAAGGTTTGTTGTCGTTCCTTTGTTAGGTTAAATACGTTGGTTATGGTAAGAGCCGTATGCTCCCATTTCCTGTTCACCTGTGACACATAAACACTCAAACCAGCTGACCAATCACCACCTAGCCCTAACCCTTACCCTATAAACATAGAAACCAAACCAGCTGACCAATCACCACCGAGCCCTAACCCTTACCCTATAAACATAGAAACCAAACCAGCTGACCAATCACCACCTAGCCCTAACCCTACCCTATAAACATAGAAACCAAACCAGCTGACCAATCACCACCTAGCCCTAACCCTTACCCTATAAACATAGAAACCAAACCAGCTGACCAATCACCACCGAGCCCTAACCCTACCCTATAAACATAGAAACCAAACCAGCTGACCAATCACCACCGAGCCCTAACCCTTACCCTATAAACATAGAAACCAAACCAGCTGACCAATCACCACCTAGCCCTAACCCTACCCTATAAACATAGAAACCAAACCAGCTGACCAATCACCACCGAGCCCTAACCCTACCCTATAAACATAGAAACCAAACCAGCTGACCAATTACCCAAATGATCAATGATCACCACCTAGTGTCCACATTAAGTAAATAAAGAAACATAGAAACCAAACCCATTGAAATATAATACATGAATACACACACACTTAATTGGCTCCTACAAAGACAGACTTTTTTTGAAAATGGACGTCCGTTCGAGTCCGCGTCCGCACATCATAGAACAACACGGAGAACATGACAGCTACTGTGTGTCTTATTATGAGTCATGTTAGTCAGACACTCTGGGATCTCTCCAGAATGAAGGCTGTCCATGTTGTGTACCTGTGCTTGTCCTTGTGCATGAACTGTACCGTGCCAAAGCACACCTCTTCCAAGCGTGCCAGGGCCGAGGAAGTGTACCGTGCTTGAACACGGTACGGAGCGATCACACTGGTCAAACGAACTTTCTTATGGAATAAATGTTTTGATACTATGGATCATTAAAATAACTGCATCCTTTGACCTCTGTGTGATGGAGGTGTGGTTATAGTGATATCTCAGGCGGTGGGGGAGGGGCCTAATGTGAGACCAGATCAATCCTGGATCTTTAAGGGAAACTTTCCAAATGAAAGGAAATTATAGATTGGCCTGTAAAGTGAGAGCTTAGCTTCTTCTTTGTCTCAGAAACATCAGGTTTATGTGGTAGGACCAGCATGCACTTGGGGTTTGTAGTTCTTTTGCATTACTTCATATAAAACCAAAAAAACAGCCTCTGTTTTCAAAGAGTCACCTGCAGATGTTGGCTTCAGGAACTAAACATGTTTCTGTCTGTTTTTAGACACAGAAAGAAACATGAACCAGGAACTAACTGAAGGAAAGTGTTCATGTAAGAGGGGGAGAAGGAGAGAAGATGGAGGAGGAACAAAAACACGAAGAAAGACAAAAGGAAAAATAAAAGAAGAATCAAAGAGGACAGAAGAGGGGGAGGAGAGTTAAGGGGGGAGGATAAGAGAAAGTGAAAAGAATTACTAGGGGGGGGGGTAAAAAGGGGAGGCAGGAAGGAGCGAAAGAGATGGATGTGAGGGGGCATCAGAGGGAGGAGGAGGGGGGAGTCAGACAGACTGAGGAGGAGGAGCAGGAAGAAGAGGAGGAAGGAGCATCAGGACACACAGACACACAGACCGTCGGCGGATCACGGAGCCTCCGCCGCCGCCTCTGAGCCGCTGCAGCCGGACACAGAAGCAGCAGACCGGAGCCATGGCCGCCGAAGACCCACGCACCACGGCCTGCACCGGCTCCAGCCTCCTGCAGCCGGTCAGCGAGATCACCAACCTGCCGCTGGACCAGGTAAGATCCTCCGGGGGGGGACACATCCGAGCTCCGGGGCCGGCTGCCGGGGCTCACTCACACCGCGTTTGATGCGACATGCACGGCCCGGGAGGGGCGACATTTACCGGGGCGGTGTGAGGGATGAACCGGGCCGAGCAGACAGGCGGAGCAGACACGGTCCGTGCAAAATGGAAGCAGGCCTCACTGAGACAGGAAGGCGGATTTTAGAGCACAAACACGGCCCGGGTCTCGGTTTTCCTGCTCAGAGGCCGGTGCAGAGAGGAGGTGCAGCATAAACATGAACCACAGATTGATGAAAATCAGAGAAATCACAGCTGATCTTTGCATCCAATCAGCTGATCAACACAAAGACAGGAGATCAGTTTGAATCATTGACATCTGTTTTATTTCTCCTCAGAAGGAGGGAGGAGGTGACAATCTGCTTCTGTTCTGTCTCCATACAGGCCCAACAACAACACATCATCATCTATTATTACAGCTTCCAGCATCAGTACAATGAAATGATTAATCAATCAGGGATCAAGGTTTGATCATACAATATGGTTGGATTAAATCTCAGAGGGGAGACCGGCTGTAACACTTTCTGCGTTTCTGTCAGTTACTCAGAAACTATCTGGACTAAAAGAACCAGATCATTAAAGGGACACCTGTCTAATGACTAACCACACCATTCAAACACGATAACATGACGTTTATCATGAACCGTATTTATTGAAATGGAAGAAGTCTGACGAGGTCAAACATGGGGACAGTTCCAACATGAAGGTCTGTGGCAGTTAACATTACTAAGCCGTAATTTCCACATAGGGGTTTTGCTCTGTCCGATGGCGTGCGCCCTGCCCCACTGGGTCGTCTTCTGGAGCGTGAGCGCAGCCATGAGCAGCTGTACACATGGGTTCACGAGATCTAAAGAGAACTACGAGATCACTTGGGAGTAAAGAGAACCATGTGTAAACAACATGTCTCTTTGTCTCTCTGAGGATGATTTGTGGTTCATTCGGTGCCTGTTTGACGTCATGTTGACAAAGTGATGTAAAATACGATCAGGAGTCTGTATATCGTGTTTTATTCTGAAATTGACCGGACGCTCTGCGCGTTTCCTTGTCTGACTTCCTGTCCGGGTTGTGATATTCTGTTCATCTTGAGGCGTGCTGCAGCGGGCTTCGTCAAAAATAGACTCAGGAGTGTATTAAAAACGGAGCAGAGCGTGGTGGCGCTGCTGAGCTGACGCGCTCCAGGGACGGACTGCGGCGCTCGCCAAAAACAGGAGCATTGACTAGAGTGGCAGCGAATGGCGCTGATGGACTGCGGCGCGCACAGACTATGTGGAATTAAAACTATCATCGTGTTAAGATAAAATGTTTTTTTATCATCACAGAAAGAAACAAACGTGCGTTCTCGGTAAAAAAACCACTTCAGCTTTCGGAACAGCACGGCGCTCCTTAATCTCACTTCTACCTCACCGACCAATCAAAATCAAGACAGGGCAAGACTCCCGGTGTCAACTTTGTCAACAATGGTGGAGAAGAAAACATAATATTTTTTAGTAAGTACGTTAGCTTAATGTGCGTGCACGACGAGCTAGCTTAATGTGCGTGCGTATGTTAGCTTAATGTGCGTGCACTGCGAGCTAGCTTAATGTGCGTGCGTATGTTAGCTTAATGTGCGTGCACGACGAGCTAGCTTAATGTGCGTGCGTATGTTAGCTTAATGTGCGTGCACGACGAGCTAGCTTAATGTGCGTGCGTATGTTAGCTTAATGTGCGTGCACGACGAGCTAGCTTAATGTGCGTGCGTATGTTAGCTTAATGTGCGTGCACGACGAGCTAGCTTAATGTGCGTGCGTATGTTAGCTTAATGTGCGTGCACGACGAGCTAGCTTAATGTGCGTGCGTATGTTAGCTTAATATGCGTGCACGGCGAGCTAGTTTTAATGAATACTTAAATCAATATATATACGAGATATTTAAATCAAAATACCAGGACAATAAAAGATTGTGGAGGATTGAAAAAGAATACGATAAATAAAAGGAAGGAAAGAGATCCAAACAGTGGACCCCCACCTCTCCCACAGGGCAGAGGGGAGGGGCCAAACAAATATAACCAAAGAAGAAGAAAACAAAGGCAGGAAGGGGCTGCAGACTTCAAAATAAGAGACCTGAAGTGCTCTCAGACAAACAGACAGGTGACAGGTAGGTTAGTGTAATTATAACAAAGTGAAATCTTCAGGTGTTCCACACGTGAAGCCGCAGCTAACTCCAGGACTTCTACTTCAATGTAAGATCAAAGGAAAACTCGACCTCACGGTCTCTACAGAGCATAGCGACAGTTAGCGCTCTGGAAGAGGAAAAACCTGCAGTTGGTCGACAATAATACTCTACAGTATATCACTGTTGATGTTTGTCTGAAGAAGCATTGTTTTCTTAAAGGTGAATTCTTCTTATCGTACGATTTATCGTCACCGGAACACGGAGGTATCGTCCGTCATTCCTTCATCGATGACTGATCGTCCGCTGCAGGCTCAACACTTCAGACTTTTTGATTCCTCTGTCATCACGTCTCTTTCATTTTCATTCAGTGTGATGTTTGAGTCTGTGGATTCACATGATGTTACAGCGACGTGTAGAAACCAGGAGCTCCACGTACACACACACTCAGACATGCACACACACACAGCGCTGATCCCCTCTCACCCCTGTAACGCCTCTGTTACGACCTCCGATGGCGGTACAGAGGGGGGATCACTTTGTCCCCCGTTATGCCTCCAGGACACATAGTGTCGTCTCTGTACTGAAATCTACACAAAACAAATAATTACAGCCAAAATACAGCAGCAGGAGGGTCGGACTGAGCATGTGCGGGGTGGGGGGGTTTGTCAGTGGTGTAACAGGTAGATGTCCTGCGCTCTGATTGGCTGAGAGCCAGATCCCAGGTGACTGAGGTGGACTGTGATGATAAGGTGAAGGACGGGGATCCTCCTGGATCAGCTGATCCTCGTCTCTGCTGCTGAACTGAAGTCTGATTCCCTCAGAAACTAGTTTCACCTGTACAACCAATCAGCTGGTGAAGACTTGATCACCATGGCAACCTGTTGCTAGGACACATCACACGGGTTGGAGTAGCTAAGCGTAAAGTCTCTCTGCTGTGAGTTTAAAAAAAACAGAAGCAACAACCAGGAAGTTTGTGACAGCTTACTTTGACCTGACATGTTTGGACGTTACAAGAGGCCAATCAAACATCCTTATTTCATCGTCATGGTTACCAGCTGCTGATCACAGGAGAAGTGCGTCATCAACACAGCCACCATCCTGCAGCATGTCTCTTTATAAAAGGCGTAAAAGTGACGTTTGTGTCGCCACGAGACGGCAAAACGACGCAACAAACGTCTGTAATCACCACGTGGTGAATTTCTCTCTCGCTGCTGTCTTGTTTCAAATCTGAATGAAGATCTGAAGTTTTGTCTGCAGCTGTTTAAACTTCACGATATTATCGATCATTGAAATGACAGAAAGCGTTTAGTTTTCGTGTGTTTGAAGTCATAGAATCTAAAGCGTGCTGTGTTTTCTATGATCTGGATGGGAACACGACCTCTGACCTCTGGGCTGCAGGTTGGTTCCTGTCGTCTCCTCCATCATCCTGAGCAGCTCGTAAGTCTCAGCTCAGCATCTTATGAAGTCTCTAACGAAGGCAGTGGATGCTTCAGGCAGCAGACGGAGAGGACGGCTTTAAATCACTCACTTTACACGCCGTTCATTATTAATGAACAACACATCCACAAGCATCGCCTGTTTCACTTTACAGCTGATCAGATGTTACGCTCGACATGATGAAACTCTGTCTGTGGTGTCTGAAACACGACACGCTGTCTGCACAGCCAAAACACGAGCCAGGCGAGCTTGCACAGAAAACAAGAGACCATCGAACCAGAAGCAGATCAGATTTTAGACCTCAGAGTGCATGAGGACTCAGCCTGGCAGGACAAACTCAGGGCAAACTCTCAGCCTGGCAGGACAAACTCAGGGCAAACACTCAGCCTGGCAGGACAAACTCAGGGCAAACTCTCAGCCTGGCAGGACAAACTCAGGGCAAACTCTCAGCCTGGCAGGACAAACTCAGGGCAAACTCTCAGCCTGGCAGGACAAACTCAGGGCAAACTCTCAGCCTGGCAGGACAAACTCAGGGCAAACTCTCAGCCTGGCAGGACAAACTCAGGGCAAACTGCGGGCGCTCACACACTGTTTGAGGTCTCAGTATTTGGTGGCTAACGTTTCGGTACCAAAGTCGTTAACAACGTCGTGGTTAAATTTCAGCACAGCTCGGAGCTCGTAGATGTCGATGGACCAATTTCTCTCCGATACGCCCGATGGTCTGTCTTTGGTTTACAAACCCGTAGAAACAAAAAGTAACAAACATTCAAATCCACACATTGACAAATACTGACATGTCTTGAGTCCTTTTGGCGTCTCATGAAGATGCAAAGTTACGTTTATGTTTTGTACATTCAGACAGCGATCAGAGGAGGAGACACTAACCCTTTCAGAGCGCCGTTTGAAGCCGTGATATTTACGACGTTTCTCCTTCGCTCTGAATGTCTTGGAGGCGTAATGGGGGGACGAAGTGACTCCCCCTGTTGTAACAGAGGCGTAACAGAGGAGTGACAGGATCAGCTGAGCCAGCGGGGGAGATTCAATTCAAATTCAAAAAACTTTATTTGTCCCCGGGGGGCAGACAGAGCAGTAAATGAACGACAGTGCAGGTATACTAAATTTAACAAAAAATAAAGAGATCAGCGCTGTGTGTGTGTGTGTGTGTGTGTGTGTGTGTGTGTGTGTGTGACTGTGTGTGTGTGTGTGTGTGTGTGTGTGTGTGTGTGTGTGTGTGTGTGTGTGTGTGTGTGTGTGTGTCTGACTGTGTGTGTCTGACTGTGTGTGTGTGTGTGTGTGACTGTGTGTGTGTGTGTGTGTGTCTGACTGTGTGTGTGTGTGTGTGTCTGTGTGTGTGTGTGTGTGTGTGTCTGACTGTGTGTGTGTGTGTGTGTGTGTCTGTGTGTGTGTGTGTGTCTGACTGTGTGTGTCTGACTGTGTGTGTGTGTGTGTGTGTGTGTGTGTGTGTCTGACTGTGTGTGTGTGTGTGTGTGTGTGTGTGTGTGTGTGTGTGTGTGTGTGTGTGTGTGTGTGTGTGTGTGTGTGTGTGTGTGTGTGTGTGTGTGTGTGTGTGTGTGTGTGTGTGTGTGTGTGTGTGTGTGTGCGTGCGTGCGTGCGTGTGTGTGTCTGACTGTGTGTGTGTGTGTGTGTCTGAACGTGGAGAAGTTCCTCTGAACTCCTCCAGACCATCAAACCTGATGAACCACTGACCTTGTGTCTCTTTGCCCTCTGTGTTGTCTGCAGGTAAACTTTGTGGTGTGTCAGCTCTGCGCTCTGATCTCTGCCTTCTGGTTTCGACTCTTCCTCCATCCCAGTAAGACCAGTCCCTTCATCAGACACGTGGTGGCCACTGTGCTGGGACTCTACTTCGCTCTCTTCTGCTTCGGCTGGTGAGTAGGAAAGCAGGATGCTCGTATTAGCTGTATGACTGTATGAAGAATGGACGGAGGAATACGTCTCCTCAAATGAAGCCAAAACATTCAGAGCTCCCCTGCTGATCGGCTTCAGTACAGCTCAGAAGATAGATAGATACTTTACTGTCCCCCCTCCCATACATATAGTAACCCCAAAACAAAGATTTAAGGAGCCCCTTTATGAATAAGAATAAAAAATTAAAACTAAAATTAAACCTGTGCAATTGTAAATAGACCTATACAACTTATATAATGAAATATACAAACCTGTGCAGGAATAGAAATATATGTTTATTTAAAAGAAACCTATAAACAGTGAAAGAGCATCTGTAGTTAGACCTGTACATAAGAGATGAAGAGTGTTGACCTTCTGAGGGTATGTGTTACAGTAGAGTTTAAGATGGAGGTAGTGCAGGAAGTGTGAAAACAGACATTAAACAGACGGCTCTGTCCCTTCCTGCAGGTACTGTCCATGTTTGGTGACCAGTCCAGTTTGTCATAAGCTCCGCCTCCTCCATGTTAACAGATGGCACATGGGTCAAACTATAAAATATAATGTACGGGAGCACACATTTTCCTGCGCTGTGTGCTCCGGATGATCAGATTAGAGGAGGAACGGGGAGAGGAAACGTAACGAACACAGACACAAGAGTCATTGAACTTTGAATATCTGCTTCAAACAGACACAAGAATCTGAACCCACCTGAGTGACCTTTGACCTTGTAGCAGGAAGGTAGCTGGTGGGTGTGTCATTTTAGGTTGCCAATGAAAAGTTGCCAACCGAGTTGTCCAATTTTGTGCAGAAGTTTACCTGCAGCTTAAACACACCTGTCTGTTGATAGAGATGTTATTTCTTAAAGTGTTTGATTCCTTTTTGATTCCATCGATGATTAAAATAACAGACATCGTAAAGTTTCAAAGTATTTAAGTATCGTATGTGTTGAGAACCTTACTTCCTGTGTTGTCCAGGTACGCCCTTCACTTCTTGTTTCAGAGTGGACTCACCTACGGCATCATGATCCTGACCGGAGTGGAACACATGCACAAGTAAGATTCAGGAAGTCCTCCGATCACATCTTCATCCTCTTCTTCTTCAGCAAACATCAGATTGCTTCAGTGAGTAGGGGGTGGGGGGTGGGGGGGAGAGGAGCTGTGTGATGGAGCGGTCAGTGTTCAGAGGATCAGGGTCACAGGACGAGGGAGGAGAGGGGGGCACAGAGGGAGGAGGAGGACATTGAGGACAAGGAGGGGAGGAGAAGGACGAGGAGGACGAGGGGCCGGAGGAGGGGCTCTATGAGGACTGACTCACTGCAGGAGACAGACTCTAGTGGACACTGGAGGAACTGCAGCTGTAAAGTTGGACATTTTAACATGGGGCTCTATGAGGACTGACTCACTGCAGGAGACAGACTCTAGTGGACACTGGAGGAACTGCAGCTGTAAAGTTGGACATTTTAACATGGGGCTCTATGGGGACTGACTCACTGCAGGAGACAGACTCTAGTGGACACTGGAGGAACTGCAGCTGTAAAGTTGGACATTTTAACATGGGGCTCTATGGGGACTGACTCACTGCAGGAGACAGACTCTAGTGGACACTGGAGGAACTGCAGCTGTAAAGTTGGACATTTTAACATGGGGCTCTATGGGGACTGACTCACTGCAGGAGACAGACTCTAGTGGACACTGGAGGAACTGCAGCTGTAAAGTTGGACATTTTAACATGGGGCTCTATGAGGACTGACTCACTGCAGGAGACAGACTCTAGTGGACACTGGAGGAACTGCAGCTGTAAAGTTGGACATTTTAACATGGGGCTCTATGGGGACTGACTCACTGCAGGAGACAGACTCTAGTGGACACTGGAGGAACTGCAGCTGTAAAGTTGGACATTTTAACATGGGGCTCTATGGGGACTGACTCACTGCAGGAGACAGACTCTAGTGGACACTGGAGGAACTGCAGATTTTGGTTTCTTGGAGGATACAGCTTTATTGAATGGTACACTCTGCCTGGGTTTAAAGATCTTCTCAGAGGGCAGATTTGCTCCTGTTTTGTGACCTTTGACCTCCCCCAGTGGACACTGTCAGTGTTTGGTGTCTGGTGTTCACAAACAGCTGATTCAGCGTCTTGTCTGCAGTTCTTCACTGATGTTCTGCTGCCCATAGGGGGCCTGGTGATGATGTCATGATGATGTCATACTAAATACTCGGGTCACTTGGCCTTGTCTTTATGGCAGAGAGATTTATCTGTGTCTTTATCCAAAGCTTCCCGGCACAAGCACAGTGAGAATCAGAGCGTGGCTCAAAGACACTTCAGTGGATGTTTAGGAATCAAACCAGCAACCCTGCCTAGTATGATAGGCTGTTTAAAATATGGACTTAAGTCTCAGTGACATCAACATAAGGTACCAAAGCTTTAAAAAAACACATCTATCTCTTAGGACAGGTGTGTAGGAGAGGAAACTGCAAACATGACAACCCTACGTCCTCCATTGGTTTCTGATGTGTTGAAGCCTAAAGAGTCTCCATATTGGAAACCCTGACTCTACCTCACAGTGTGTCCTAACAGCACGCGACACGAGCGAGCGTCAGTGACAAAGTCAGCTGAACTCTCTTGTTTCCTATTTGAGGAAAGAGGTGGAGCAGAGGCGGGGCTTTAAATAAAACTGCACTGTCTTGAGGCAAACATTTAGAACACGCCAACCTTTCAGCCACGCCTCAAATTATGCAAATGTGCAAATGTATGCATAACTCTTAGTCCTGATCAAATCAAAATGGCTGAGAGTGTGCAGATAAAAAAAGAGCTATTCGGACCAAATGAGTTTCATCGAACCAGGCCGAAAACATGTTTATAATGTACGGGACCTCATGGGACATTGACTCACTGTTCCAGACAGCCGCTAGTGGACACATAAGGAACTGCAGTTTTTGCACTTCACTGGAAGTTGATACCAGAGGTTGCTGGTTTCCTGAAGCCTGAAGATCAGAACAGCCCGGCTGTTGTTCTGCGACTGTAATGAACACAGCAGCCTGTAGGGGGCACTGACAGAGCGGTGTTTGATTTGCAGGTACTGCCTCCTGGTGGCTCTCAGCTATCTGAGTCTGTGTCAGATCACTCGAGTGTACGTCTTCGACTACGGCATGTACTCTGCAGACTTCACGGGGTGAGCCGGCTGAACATCCAAGATTTATATTTGTGATTTTTCTCTCTGAATGAAGTCAGTGAGGTCTGTTTCATGTCTCTCTGCAGCCCCATGATGGTGATTACACAGAAGATCACCAGCCTGGCCTTTGAAATCCACGACGGTAAGAATGTGATCACTTTGAGACTGGTTCAAAGTTTGTTGTTTGAATACAGTTAACGTTCAGTGTGGATGTTTCTGGAGCAGGGATGGCACGGAAAGAGGAACAGCTGACTCCAGGACAGAAGATTCTGGCCATAAGGTTAGTGTCAGTGTTTCCAGCTGCTTCTCTTCAGAGTCGTTAGTGCAGCGTTTCTACAATCATTTCAAATATACATTTCTACACAGTGAAGTATGCTTCATAGTATTTTATTATCTATAGAGCTGTAAACATGCTTAACTAATCCATGAAGCCTAACGTCGTGTTTGAACGTTGTGAACTCTCTCTCTTGCGTTGTGGGAGGAATCAGGCATAAACGTTCACTATGGGCACCAGCACGCCGTTTAACCTGATGACAACAGAAGCATTGGCGGTCTCACGGACACTCGTAGTAACTCCAACATTGCAGAAACAAATAGTTAACTTAGCTGTTAAGCAAGCTACACCACGGAGATCAGAAGTTAGGAGTTTAGCTAGCAAAACAACAACGTGGCGAGCCTAAATAACATTTTAATATCGTCACAGAAAAGTTTCACAATCATTTCAGAGATTCCCTCAAACATGTTACATGGAAAATATGACTGATCAACAAAAACAATCTTATTAAAGAGTATTCTAGCAGTGAAAGCCTATAGCGTTTCAACTCTATGTCCCTGTGAAAACAAGACCAGCACAATAAGAAACTCAAAGTAAAGAGGAGTCGTAACCTTCAGTATCCCTCCTGCTCTGCTCCTTATACTCATATAATGATGACAGCGCTGTGTCTGTTCTTTTATCCTCACTTATCCTTCATCATTTCAGGAGGATGCCCAGTCTGCTGGAGTACTTCAGCTACAACTGTAACTTCATGGGGATCCTAGCTGGACCCACCTGCTCCTACAACGACTACATCGCCTTCATCGAGGGAGACCCACGTCGCCATAGAGACCAGGAGGCCGACAGGAAGTCCTACGGCAAGCTGAGGCAGAGCGAGCCCTCTCCAAACGTACGACAAATAACCACAAATATAACCTTAACTTTCCATGAATATCCACGATAACCCGGGCCTATCCTCAGGGCGTTTTAAAGCTCCTTCTCTGGTTGTAAACCAGAGCAGAGTTATGCATCATTTACAGGAGGAGACGCTCACCGTTAGGCTCATAGACAACTCATACCGATGCATCGAGAATCTGAAACTGATTCTGCCGTCGGCTCCATGAAAAACAGAAAATCTAAAAACAAACCTTATTGTGTGTTTCTGCAGACCGAAGTGGTCCGGAAAGTGGCCACCTCCTTCTTCTGCCTGCTGGTCTTTCTGTCCGTGTGTAAAGTTTTCCCCGTCGAACGAAACATCGACGATGACTTCATCGCCGACACGCCGTTCTACGCTCAAGTGGTCTACCTGTACCTGTCCATGCTGACCACCAGACCAAAGTACTACTTCGTCTGGACGCTCGGTGAGTGTCTGAAAACTAGATCCACATATTCTACATATTTTGTTTCCTCCTCTTTTTTGTGTTTTCTTCCCATGTTTCTATTCACTTTGTGTCTTTTTGGATAACATCTGAATTTCACTTCAAAGTTCTGGAAATGACTTGTAGAAACACCCACATCACTTGAAGTAATGACTTGCATGTTAACCTGTCACTTTCTTTTATGTCTTTTAACCTCAGCGGATGCTATCAACAACGCCGCCGGCTTTGGCTTCAACGGCTACGATGAAGATGGATCACCTCGCTGGGACCTCATCTCCAACTTGAGGATCCTTAACATCGAGGTGAGAACCGTTAGAGGGCTGAACTTTACACAACGGGTAGATGAAAACTGTCCTAGAACCTGCTAATCCCTGCTAACTCACTGCTAGCTGTTAGCGGAAGAATCCAAAACTTCTCACCATTGAATCCATTAGCTAACTCTTAACTTTAAGCTTATAGTTCCCAAAACTAACTGCTAGCCGATGAATCATTGAACTAGCCTTTAGCTGATGAGTCCGCAAACTAACTGCTAGTTGAGATTTCATGAATTCACTTTGCTGTTAAGTCAACAATCTGTGAACTCTTTGCTAACTGTTAGCTAATTGATTTGCTAACTCCTATAAGCTGAAGAATCATCACCGCATTTGTAGCTTTTAGCTGATGACCCTTTGAACCATATAGAAATTAGCTTACTAATGAGCCTAGCTTGTTAATGTTAGAGGTTAAATGTTGGCTAAATAGCCTACTAGCTAAGCTAGCTGGACATCACCTAGGCTACATATATAATTGAGATAACATTAACTCTCTGCTTTCCTCATCTTTGTTTCAGTTAGCCACCAGCTTCAAAGTTTTCCTCGACAACTGGAACATTCAGACGGCTCATTGGCTGAAAAGGTGATGTCATTTATTCTCTACAGTTATTGATCTACAGTGAATCCTCACAGAGTCAGGTGGGGGAGGGGGGAGGACAGATGCTAATGTAACCTGATGTATATTTAATATACAAACGTGTGTCTGTGTGACAGGGTGTGTTACGAGCGGTGTCCCTACCATCCAACAGCAGCCACCTTCATCCTGTCGGCCATGTGGCACGGAGCTTATCCAGGCTACTACCTCACCTTCCTTACCGGCATCGTCATCACGCTGGCTGCCAGAGCGGTGAGCTGTCCCTGCTAACTGTTAGCTTAGGAAACCACAGAGCACTGTTAGCTGTAAATAAGTCCTCTAACTGTCACCTGTTATGTCACGAGTCCACTGCGTGCTGTTACAGAAAAAAACAGAGATATCCAGACCAGAATAAAGTTGTAATTTTGGCAGAGGGTTAGCTGCTCTTCTGATATAAGCTACCACTAAAAATTAAAACATTTAGCCTAAATTAGTGTCATAAAATGACATAGATTGTTTTTCTTTAAACGTCTCTACTCTATTGAGGTCAACTAACACTCTCTGCTAACAAGGGAGACGACTTACCTGCTGTTAGCTAAGCTGATGCTAGCTGATAGCTGATAGCTCACTAGCTTGATATTTACTTTATAGCTTAGGGGGTTGACTGTTAGCTTAAGAACCAGCTAACTTACTGTTAGCTCCCTAGCCTTTTAACTGTTATCTTTTAGCTTCTAAGCCTTAAAAGTGTTAGCTGATGAGTCCATTAACTCACAGTTGGCTGTTATCAAGATGATTAACTGTTAGCTAAGTGTTAGCTGTCGGGCTGGGAGCCCATGGCAATGTTTGAAGTTGAACTGAGCCTGTAAACTCACTGTTAGCTGTTAGCTTCTGAGTCGTTTAACTGTTAGCTGTTAGCTTTAACCTGCTAGCTGTTAGCTGGTGAACCCGATTCTGCATTTTTTTCTGCAGCTATTTGAATAAACATTATATTCTCACAGGTCCGACACAACGTTCGGCCGTACTTCCTGCAATCATCAACCCACAAAATGGTTTATGATGTCATCACGTGGGCAGCCACTCAGATCGCCATCTGCTACACGGTGGTGCCTTTTGTCCTGCTGTCTGTGGGTCCGTCCATCAAGTTTTACAGGTCAGTAAACCAGACAGCCTTCACTCAGGTTCACGTTTAAATATGCATCAAAGATAAATGTCAGGTTTAAATCAGAGAGAGTTAGCTCCAGTTTATCCAGGTTTGATTATGATACTAAGGTGATGATGATTACTGATTATTTGAATGATGCAAAATAATTTCTAATAATAATTGAAAACTAGGGCTGTCAAATGAATATAATTTTTAATCACGGTTAAACGCTGGGGGAACCTGACAGGACTTTTTGTATTTTATTTAACCAGGTTGGTCCCATTGAGATTAAAACTCTCTTTCAAGGGAGACCTGGTCGAGACAGGCCGCAGCAAAAACACAAACTTACAGACGGAAATACAAAGAAGGACAAAATACAATTTACAAAACACTATATTTTGCATTATAATAGAATCTGAGTCAAATCTGGGAGTCAGGTGTTCAAACAGTCGAGCTAAAACACCGACATCCTGTAGAATCTGCTGCCATGACTTTCATTTTAGATTTAAAAAGCATTTAAGGACACCAGCTCCTCGTGCTGAGGGTCAAAGTACGGAGGAGTTTTTTAGTGTCTTGTGAAGTTAAAAACAATTTAACTTTGAATTCGCAGTCAGACAAAGCAAGCTCTCACCACAGAATGTATTTGTTGTCCAAGTTTAAAGGAGGAGTCAAAAATGATTGCAAGGTTACTCATGCTGACTGCGAGTTTATTACAAATGGAGTCGGTGGAGAAGGAAGGGCCTATCAGGACTTCAGTTTGAATTCTCGTTTAGTTTTAAAAGTGTTGGAGCATCCGGTCTTAGAGGTCTTGGGAGCATTCATGGAGCGGTTTTAGAGACTGAGGACTGTGGCATTTTAGGGGCACGTATATCGGTGTGCCCTGAGGAGCCCCTCAGGTAAAGGGGGCTGAGGAGGAAGATGTAGCTCACACCACTTCTTGTTAAACTTCATGTAAGAGATAAATGATTCATTTTCACTGCAACAATCTGATGATCTTAAATCTCTGAATCTAGAAATAGACAGGCAGCCATTTCTGTTTGCTTTCCAGATGCCTAAGGAAATCAGTCACACTTGTTTAATGCTGTTTTGATCTTTTTTTAAAGTAGCTATCATAAACATGTCTCAAAACTGGATTCCTTTTCATGCAGTTTGTGGAATACTTGGCGTATATTTGATTCCTCACCCTCTTCCGTCCTGCAGGTCCTGGTACTTGAGCCTCCATATTGGCTGCATTCTTCTGGCCGTGGCACTGCCGGTCAAACCCAGACATCTCCGCCTCAAAGACCAGCAGAAGAACCTTCTTCAGGGTCCAGTCCAAGTCCAGGGCCACCTAGAGGCAACAGACAGCAACTGCAGCCGGAAGGAAAAAACCACATGAGGACAAATACAAGTCGTGTTCAACGTTATATTTCCTTTAACTTGTAAAGAAAGACAAGGAGGTGAACCATATCAAGCGAACCTTCCTCCTGTCTTAGAAAGACGATGATGGACATGAAGTCAAAATACTGTATTAATGGGGACACAAGGTCCAGATTTTATAGGCCTGTGTTGTTCTTGATTAAAACTCTTAACGAGGATGCACGACTGCCAGGATGATGTTTGGACTCCCTTCATAGCCAACAGACTGGAACATTTTTTTGACAAGATGGCAGACTGAGAAGAATCTGAAACGACGGAGGATATATACATACATTTATAAACTTTACCTTCACATGTAGAAGCCGTGTGAGGAACAACTCAAACTGCCCTGAACTATCGTGGCCATCTTTGTAGTAATGAACTGACTCCATTTTCTTTGACTGCAGGACTACAGAAATGAATGAATACAGGGAGGATTACTTGAAGGGATGAATAGGGAAACATGAAAGCCCGTTAGAGTCAGAAGGTTGTGTGGAAGGTGTATGACTACATGAGGCAGGTGAATGAGTGAGTGATCAGGCCAATGAATCAGTGCAAAGACGCAGAAAAGGTTTAAAAAGATGTTTCACCTCCACTCTCCTCCCCGACTGTCATTGTGTTATTATCTCCTCCATCACATCTTCACAGTATCCATGGAAACGAGAGAAAAGTGCCAATGATTCTTCCACTCAGTCGCCTTATTTGTTTTGTTTTTTTACAACAAAAAGAAGGGAGCTACTTTGCAGAGTCAGTATTAACTCTTGATGAGGACGTTGTGTTTACATTTGTAGATGTCAGTTTTTGTCGACCTGTTATTTATGTAATTTATGTGAATCCAAAAAGATTGTGGTTTGATGTCAGATGTGTGGACATTCAGTTTGAAGAAGAGGAAAATGTTTCACAAACTTTTAGGAATAAAGTCAAACTCTGAAATGAAGTTTCTTTGATGTGAACTGAAAACTGCTCAGATTAGGTTTCTCCATGGCTTTCCAGGGAACCCCCCATTTTTAGATTTTAGTTTAAAGTTAACCTCTTTTTCTGATCGCCATTTTAAAACTCACATAAAGTCGAGAAATGATCCATAGAGACTCAAACTGTTTCTGTACCGGGCTGCAAACGTTTATTTCACGCCATAGTTCCCCATAAATAAAAAGTACTTTGGTTAAGCGTTAGCTAACGATCCAGTTAAATGGTTAAAGCAGTTTGGTTAAGCGTTAGCTAACGATCCAGTTAAATGGTTAAAGCAGTTTGGTTAAGCGTTAGCTAACGATCCAGTTAAATGGTCAAAGCAGTTTGGTTAAGCGTTAGCTAACGATCCAGTTAAATGGTCAAAGCAGTTTGGTTAAGCGTTAGCTAACGATCCAGTTAAATGGTTAAAGCAGTTTGGTTAAGCGTTAGCTAACGATCCAGTTTAATGGTCAAAGCAGTTTTGTTAAGCGTTAGCCAACGATCCAGTTAAATGGTTAAAGCAGTTTGGTTAAGCGTTAGCTAACGATCCAGTTAAATGGTTAAAGCAGTTTGGTTAAGCGTTAGCTAACGATCCAGTTAAATGGTTAAAGCAGTTTGGTTAAGCGTTAGCCAACGATCCAGTTAAATGGTCAAAGCAGTTTGGTTAAGCGTTAGCTAACGATCCAGTTAAATGGTTAAAGCAGTTTGGTTAAGCGTTAGCCAACGATCCAGTTTAATGGTCAAAGCAGTTTTGTTAAGCGTTAGCCAACGATCCAGTTAAATGGTCAAAGCAGTTTGGTTAAGCGTTAGCTAACGATCCAGTTAAATGGTTAAAGCAGTTTGGTTAAGCGTTAGCTAACGATCCAGTTAAATGGTTAAAGCAGTTTGGTTAAGCGTTAGCTAACGATCCAGTTAAATGGTTAAAGCAGTTTGGTTAAGCGTTAGCTAACGATCCAGTTTAATGGTCAAAGCAGTTTTGTTAAGCGTTAGCCAACGATCCAGTTAAATGGTCAAAGCAGTTTTGTTAAGCGTTAGCTAACGATGCCCAGCATCTCTGCTAAAGAGAAACTACATACAAATCTATCGACGCCTACAACGTTGAACTTTCTCTTTATGGCCAGGACGTTGAATACGGAGATTTGTCAGATGGATTTATGTATTAAGGACGGATGTACTGCCGAGGACATAAAACACAGCTGAACGAGAGCCTTGGGGAGGCTAAAGAGAGACAGGAAATGTTGGGAGGAGTGAGAGGGGGATGGCTTCTAGCAAAGTGCTGAGGTCGGATTTGAACCCACAGCTACAGCTACGACCAGGACTATAGCCTCTGTACATTAGTTTTTCAGCCCGGTGAGAACAAGAAACATATAGAAACACAGGCACATAGACTCAGACAATAGGAACAACAAACACTGTGAATAATACGTAAATACTCTAGTTCATCAGGTAACAACAGGAAACTGAGAATCATTTAAACCAAAATAACCGGATAGAGTCAGACATTGTGGAGAGACGATTGGGTAATGACATGAAGTAAGAGAGCAACAGGCCGGATTCACACCTGGGCTGCCCGCTTGGAGGACCATAGCCTCTACACATGGGGAGCACACACTGACCACTAGACTACCCAAACCCGATAACCTTTTATGTGTCGATGACTTTCTGCTGAAATGGTTAGGGGACACTCTGTTTTTTGAAGTAGTTTCATTTCAACATGTGTTTCTTAAAGTTTCATGTGTTCACTGGATGTGACCCAGCTGAAGATTACAGTAAGTGTCCTCACAACAACCTGACACCTGTCTGTCTGTAGGTTGGGACAACATGTTGGTTTTTTTAAATAACTTGATTCCTATTAGATTTCTTTTTTGGACACTTGACACTGTGATAATATGAACCTGTGTTTGTTAAATTCAAAAGGCACACAGGGCAATAAATGAAGGACCGTGCAGGTCGACTAAACACACCAGAAATATAAAGAGTCAGTTTAAATACAAAAGCACAAACTACATAAAAAGAGTTGAGATCTAAGTGGACTGGGATCGGACTAACAGATGTAAACAGAACTAACGAGTACACAGGAAATATATATAAATATATATATAGACAGAGCTACTGTATGTGCACGTAGGCAACTACTAAATGATGAAGTGATAGTAGAACAACAAAACTAAATATATACGAGAGCTGTAAGAGAAATAGTGAATGAATAAAGTGATGGTAGTGCTGATGGATAAACAGCAGGGATAAAGTGTCAAAGAAGGTCGGATACCCCCTTTCATAAAGTCTGGGGCTGAGAGTCATCGTAGCACATGCACTGGTGAAAATAGTGAACAGTGAAACAGGAAGAGAACACCTTTCTGCACTTTACACCTTGATAAACTGATACAGGACCAGGATCAGGATCAGTCCAGGTCCTCCTCGGAATCTCTGCTGTTAATGAGTAATTAAAGCTCAGATAATATGCTGACTCAGTAATGTGTCAGAGGTTAAACACACGACACATCTGAAACAATCCTAAATCATGTCACCTTCATGACGTTGAGGCTGTACGTTCAGTCATGTGTGCATTACTTACTATGGGTAAGATTCATGGCAACAAGATATCTCCCCAATCAGACGAGGGTTTCCACGATACGTCCTCGTATGATGTCAAACAATAAACCTGTTTTAACCAACAACCACCATCAGCCACTAATCTAAAGGCCTACGGGGTCATTGGTTTCAATTCCCAACAATTGCAGGCAAAAACTCATGTGGCCAACGCTGCTAATGTATTTAGACAGCTGTTCCCTCGGTCATTATCATATGCTGGTAATCCAGATTTACGATTTAAGTAATTTGATTTATTTTAACTTTGAAGAACGGGAATAAAACTGACCTGGCTAATAAAACCCTTTGAACAACTGGGTCCTGGACTGCGTGGGAGCTATATGAATAAATGATGGACTCTTCTGTGAGGTGAATGTAGGACAGTTCAACACCATACACTATAAATAGTTATGTTTGAAGCCATCCCCCGTCTGTTCCTGCAGGGGGCGCTGGAGTCCCATCGATGGCGGTCTCCGTGCTGGAAATGCTGTCTCAGCCTAACTTTCAGTCAACCTAACGACAGGCTGAGAGCTGGAGCTGAGGCGGGTTTTAAGACTCCTGACAAACCGTTACACCGCGCCCACCTGTCAATCAGGTCAGCTACACGCCTTATTGTGAATAACTCTTATCCTTCATCAAATCAAAACTGATGAGTCATCAAAACATTCACCCCCCGTACAGTGTGTGCTGATCGAGACATGAGCTAATCAGACCTATTTGGTTTTTTGAACCAGGCTGTAAACATGTTAATGTCTGCTGTAAAAACAGGCTTTTTAGAATGGGTGTGTATGTGACTTCCTGTGTTCCTGCAGCCAGCCTCTAGTGGACACTCCAGGAATTGCAGGATTTCACACTTCGGCATCAGCTTCATTTTTCAACACCGGAGGTTGTCGCTTGTTTAGCACGTTATCTCTATTTTCTGACCTTTCAGAAAACAAATTAGAAATAAGGTATATGATTTAATAATAAGATTTTTTTATGGACGAAACAAAAATGGCAACATCTTTCCTCTGCCAGTTTCTTTCTCGTTCTCAATAACAAACTGATGATATTTTGGTTTGTGGAATTGTGTTCGGATTGTCCCTCTGTGCTTTCTTACAATTAAAGGATAAATAAAAAATAGTTTGATTTGTGTGTAATAAAATTCATCAGGTGAAACTGTTCGTGCTGTTAAAATATGTGGAATAAAAGAAAGTGTGTAAAAATGAAGCTGTCTCTGTTTGAAGACGACAAACAGTTTACGGCTTTTAACAATACCTTCAAAATAAAATGTCAAGTGTAGTCTTCTCATAGGTTAGGGAGAAATGTTATGGGAATTGACGTTTAATGAATTAATGTGACTTTCAGGATGTATTTGGAGGTCAGAAAGAATTTAAAAATGCATTACAATACATTTTCTTCAAGAAAAGTTGGGCACTTGAATGCATGATGACTTCACATGCTTTTATTTTGACAGCAGTGAGCGGAAGAGTCCGTCTCGTTTTGGCGGGCTTGACGCAGCAGCGGGCTGTGGTTGGCTCTCTCGGCTGGCACGGAGCCGCTCGGTTGTTGTTCTGATCAAAGATGGCTGCTGTTGTCACGGATGGAGAATGAGCCCAGGCTGTCATCCGAACACAGGCCGAGGAAACGAAGACAAACCCGCCGAGGAACAGGCACCGCGACCCGGCTGGACCCGAATCCAACCCGCTTAGACCGAATCTGATTCTCTTGTGAAGGTAATGGCGTGTATTTGTTTACAGCATCCTTTCATGTCATCGATCAGTCTTTGATTTACTCTTCAGTCGTCGCTGATTTGATGAGAACAAAATCAGTAACGGTTAAATGTTCGATTCCAACAAATGAAACATTAAATCAGATAATTTCAGAGTTTATCTGAGTGTTTGTGGACGTGTTTGTGTTTATTCTGTTTGACTGTATGAAGGTTATTCAGGTTACTGCAGACACACTGACGGGACGACAACATGCATAACACCGGTGTAACGTCACAATGTGACTCCCATGTAAATAATGTGCAGGGCGTCACCTCTCTCTGCCATGAAGGCTAACGAAGCTAATCACTGAAGCTAACATTGAACTGACAGCTCAGAATAACCCAGTGTTATCTCAGGACATTACGTATTCCTGGTGGTGATGAAGATCTTCACTCCCTGCAGTGAAGATATAATAACTCATGACTGTGAGCAGGTGCAGACAGTGGAGCTCACATGTGAACATATGTGATAGTATTTATTTTAGAGGTCAAATTAACATCAATTCTTTGATGATGATATACTGATATAATAATAGTTCACTCTGCATTATTTTATTTTATTTCCATGAGTCGTCGGGATATTACAGATAAGGATTGTGAAGCTTGGATACTGTTTCCATGGTGACAACAGGTCGCCTCTGATTGGTGGGACTCCTTCTTTGACTCCATAAGGCTTGTGGGTAGTATAGTGATAAAACGTTATTGATCTCCGGAGGAGTGTCGATGAAGATAAAGAGGAGTTGTGATTTGCTGGTGGCCCATGCAGGTAGTTTCCATGGTGACAGTTAGAAATGAAATGAGCCTGAAAGCCCCTTCATCCCGTGTGTGTGTACTGAAGTGATATCAGCATGGAGCAGAGCGCAGAGAGACGTCTGCGTGCTGCTCTGGGGTCAGTTCAGGGAGCAGACTTTAAAGGAATCTGCTGAGGGTCAAACTTCAGTCAGACTTCTGCACTCATGGAAGGAGGGTTTAAATGTCATGGACGGCCAATCATTCAGGATATCACTCTCATTATAAAAACATATAAACATGACTGACTGACAGCAGCAGAGAAGCATTTTTAAAGTCAGTCCTGAGGGGGGCGCTAGAGTCTGGAGAACCTTGGAGAGTGAGTCAGTCCTCATAGAGCCCCATGTTAAAATGTCCAACTTTACAGCTGCAGTTCCTCCAGTGTCCACTAGAGTCTGTCTCCTGCAGTGAGTCAGTCCTCATAGAGCCCCATGTTAAAATGTCCAACTTTACAGCTGCAGTTCCTCCAGTGTCCACTAGAGTCTGTCTCCTGCAGTGAGTCAGTCCTCATAGAGCCCCATGTTAAAATGTCCAACTTTACAGCTGCAGTTCCTCCAGTGTCCACTAGAGTCTGTCTCCTGCAGTGAGTCAGTCCCCATAGAGCCCCATGTTAAAATGTCCAACTTTACAGCTGCAGTTCCTCCAGTGTCCACTAGAGTCTGTCTCCTGCAGTGAGTCAGTCCCCATAGAGCCCCATGTTAAAATGTCCAACTTTACAGCTGCAGTTCCTCCAGTGTCCACTAGAGTCTGTCTCCTGCAGTGAGTCAGTCCCCATAGAGCCCCATGTTAAAATGTCCAACTTTACAGCTGCAGTTCCTCCAGTGTCCACTAGAGTCTGTCTCCTGCAGTGAGTCAGTCCTCATAGAGCCCCATGTTAAAATGTCCAACTTTACAGCTGCAGTTCCTCCAGAGTCCACTAGAGTCTGTCTCCTGCAGTGAGTCAGTCCCCATAGAGCCCCATGTTAAAATGTCCAACTTTACAGCTGCAGTTCCTCCAGTGTCCACTAGAGTCTGTCTCCTGCAGTGAGTCAGTCCCCATAGAGCCCCATGTTAAAATGTCCAACTTTACAGCTGCAGTTCCTCCAGTGTCCACTAGAGTCTGTCTCCTGCAGTGAGTCAGTCCCCATAGAGCCCCATGTTAACATGTCCAACTTTACAGCTGCAGTTCCTCCAGTGTCCACTAGAGTCTGTCTCCTGTAGTGAGTCAGTCCCCATAGAGCCCCATGTTAACATGTCCAACTTTACAGCTGCAGTTCCTCCAGTGTCCACTAGAGTCTGTCTCCTGCAGTGAGTCAGTCCCCATAGAGCCCCATGTTAAAATGTCCAACTTTACAGCTGCAGTTCCTCCAGTGTCCACTAGAGTCTGTCTCCTGCAGTGAGTCAGTCCCCATAGAGCCCCATGTTAAAATGTTCAACTTTACAGCTGCAGTTCCTCCAGTGTCCACTAGAGTCTGTCTCCTGCAGTGTGTCAGTTCCCATGGAGCGTGTGAACGCTGATGTTGTTGTTCTGTCTCCTGTCAGTAGGGGGCGTAGTGACAGACAGCAGACATGGACACCACCACGTCCATCAAGATGACCACCCTGGCCAT
This sequence comes from Tautogolabrus adspersus, assembly GCA_020745685.1. NCBI lineage: Eukaryota > Metazoa > Chordata > Actinopteri > Labriformes > Labridae > Tautogolabrus > Tautogolabrus adspersus. Next base: position 31,875,047 of record CM036543.1, read on the forward strand.
CCAGAACCTGTTCAGCTACGTAGAGGAGGAGAACCTGGCCGCCCTCAAAGCTCACCTGGACCGCTTCAAGGAGGTGGACGGACGCAGCGATGTACGTTTATTTTTATTTTTTTATTGATACGTCTTTTATAAACATCCAAAAATCAATTCCTATGAACCTGTTTTATTCTCAACATCTTCATGTATTATTTTCTTTACGTTTCTGTTTCCTGCTGCTGCTGGCTGACTTTAATATGTTTGTTTGTTTGTTATTGACAGAACGGGCAGACCCCCCTCATGCTGGCGGCTGAACAGGGCAGTCTGGAGATCGTCCAGGAGCTGATCAGGAGAGGAGCTAACGTCAACCTGGACGACGTGGTGAGCCAATCAAACGCTCCGCTGTGTCTCTTTTTTTCTCATAAAAACATGATTTATTCTGACTCCCCCTCTCACCTCCCTCCTACCTGGGATGCTGTGGTTGCTAGGAAACAGACAGAGCTAATCATGAGTCCTCTCTGTGATGCTTGTTCCCATGGTAACCGCCTCTCTCTGTGGTCAGGACTGCTGGTCGGCACTGATCAGTGCAGCCAAAGAAGGTCACATTGATGTGGTAAAGGAGCTGCTGGAGAACAGCGCCTACATCGAGCACAGAGACATGGTGAGGTCACATAGCCTGCGCTAAGAATCATGGGACATGTAGTAAACAGTATTGTGTTTTGTAGTAGTGACATTTATGTGACGTATAAACAGGGCGGCTGGACGGCTCTGATGTGGGCCGCTTACAAAGGCAGAGTGGACGTCACCGAGCTGCTGCTGGAGCACGGAGCAAACCCCAACACTACAGGACAGGTAACACACACACACCTTAACCCCAACACTACAGGACAGGTAACACACACACACCTTAACCCCAACACTACAGGACAGGTAACACACACACACCTTAACCCCAACACTACAGGACAGGTAACACAAACACCTTAACCCCAACACTACAGGACAGGTAACACAAACACCTTAACCCCAACACTACAGGACAGGTAACACAAACACCTTAACCCCAACACTACAGGACAGGTAACACACACACACCTTAACCCCAACACTACAGGACAGGTAACACACACACACCTTAACCCCAACACTACAGGACAGGTAACACACACACACCTTAACCCCAACACTACAGGACAGGTAACACACACACACCTTAACCCCAACACTACAGGACAGGTAACACACACACACCTTAACCCAAACACTACAGGACAGGTAACACACACACCTTAACCCCAACACTACAGGACAGGTAACACACACACACCTTAACCCAAACACTACAGGACAGGTAACACACACACCTTAACCCCAACACTACAGGACAGGTAACACACACACACACACCTTAACCCCAACACTACAGGACAGGTAACACACACACACCTTAACCCCAACACTACAGGACAGGTAACACACACACCTTAACCCCAACACTACAGGACAGGTAACACACACACACCTTAACCCCAACACTACAGGACAGGTAACACACACACCTTAACCCCAACACTACAGGACAGGTAACACACACACACACACCTTAACCCCAACACTACAGGACAGGTAACACACACACACACCTTAACCCCAACACTACAGGACAGGTAACACACACACCTTAACCCCAACACTACAGGACAGGTAACACACACACACCTTAACCCCAACACTACAGGACAGGTAACACACACACACACACCTTAACCCCAACACTACAGGACAGGTAACACACACACACACCTTAACCCCAACACTACAGGACAGGTAACACACACACCTTAACCCCAACACTACAGGACAGGTAACACACACACACCTTAACCCCAACACTACAGGACAGGTAACACACACACACCTTAACCCCAACACTACAGGACAGGTAACACACACACCTTAACCCCAACACTACAGGACAGGTAACACACACACACCTTAACCCCAACCCTACAGGACAGGTAACACACACACACCTTAACCCCAACACTACAGGACAGGTAACACACACACACACACCTTAACCCCAACACTACAGGACAGGTAACACACACACACACCTTAACCCCAACACTACAGGACAGGTAACACACACACCTTAACCCCAACACTACAGGACAGGTAACACACACACACCTTAACCCCAACACTACAGGACAGGTAACACAAACACACCTTAACCCCAACCCTACAGGACAGGTAACACACACACACCTTAACCCCAACACTACAGGACAGGTAACACACACACACCTTAACCCCAACACTACAGGACAGGTAACACACACACACCTTAACCCCAACACTACAGGACAGGTAACACACACACCTTAACCCCAACACTACAGGACAGGTAACACAAACACACCTTAACCCCAACACTACAGGACAGGTAACACAAACACCTTAACCCCAACACTACAGGACAGGTAACACACACACCTTGTCTCTCTCTCTCTCTCTCTGTTGTGCGTCTGCAGCAGTACAGTGTGTATCCGATCATCTGGGCTGCAGGTCGAGGACACGCAGACATCGTTAAAGTTCTGCTGCAGAACGGAGCCAAAGTCAACTGTTCTGACAAGGTGAGGAAACACGCAGCACCCAAACTACACAAATATACACACAGCTACACAACAAGACACAACAACACACAACTACAACACACAACAACTACAACACACAACAACAACAGCTACAACAACAACAACTACAACTACAACAAGAGGAACTAAGAGAGAATAAAGCAAAAAGAGACACTTGGTTCATTTTTAATTATCACTGTGTGTGTGTGTGT
>CM036543.1:31885373-31902873 GCA_020745685.1 Tautogolabrus adspersus
ACACACACACACACACACAGTAACACACACACACACACACACACACACACACAGTAACACACACACACACACACACACACACAGTGACTAACCTGTGTGTCCTCAGGTAAGAGGAAGTGGAAGAAGACGTGCTGCGTCCCGTCCTTCATCCTCTTCGTCCTCGTGCTCGCTTGCCTGCTCACCGGCATGGCGCTGCTCGCCATCTTTAAGGTAGACGGGGAAAACCACACGGTGAACGCCGTGTTGATCGCCATCGGCAGTGTTGTGGGGCTGGCTCTGCTGCTGAACGTTAGGACGTGGTGGCAGGTGACCGACTCTGTGCTGAACTCTCAGAGGAAGAGGCTCCACGGCGCCGCCAACAGGATGCACAAGCTGAAGAGCGAGGGTTTCATGAAGGTGAGGTCGAGACGATTATTGTTAACCATGAAAAAACTGCAGGATTCAGACTGCAGGCGGACGAGTGTGACGTGATGATGTCATCCCTCAGGTGCTGAAGAACGAGGTGGAGCTGATGGCGAGGATGGCGAAGACCATCGACAGTTTCACGCAGCATCAGACGAGGCTGGCGGTCGTCATCGACGGGCTGGACTCCTGCGAACAGGACAAAGTGCTGCAGATGCTCGACACGGTGAGGACAGAACTAAGCGAGTATGAATGAGGGTTACATTTAGCTTAAAGTAACGATCGGTCGGTTTGTTCTCGGGTCACTCAGGTGTGTGTTTGTGCTGCAGGTGCGGGTGCTGTTCTCCAAAGGCCCGTTCATCTCCATCTTCGCCAGCGACCCTCACATCATCATCAAAGCCATCAACCAGAACCTGAACAGCGTCCTGCGAGACTCCAATATCAATGGACACGACTACATGAGGAACATCGTCCACCTGCCCGTCTTCCTCAACAGCAGAGGACTCTCCAGCGCCAGGAAGATGTGTGCTGCCGCGCCCGCTAACGGGGACACGGCCAACGCAGACGGTAACACGATGATAGACGGACCCTTTTATTTTGATCCTATCGATTATTCAAACAATAGAGCTCGTTTCTACCTGAAGTCATCAGAATAAACATCTACATTAATACCACTGTTTATAAGCGGACCCCTCCCCTTTCTTTGGCCCCACCCCCTTGTCCATATATGGTCACTTCTGGCTCTAGAGAGACAGTCACAGCACAAGTCACCAAAGGGCTTCAAAATGGTCCTAAAACCTGACAAGTGACCTGACATCATATTTGTATCTGTGTGTGTGTGTGTGTGTGTGTGTGTGTGTGTGTGTGTGTGTGTGTGTGTGTGCGCGCATCTGTGTGTGTGCGTCTGTGTGTGTGTGTGTGTGTGTGTCTGTGTGTGCGTCTGTGTGTGTGTGTGTGTGCGTCTGTGTGTGTGCGTCTGTGTGCGTCTGTGTGTGTGTGTGTGTGCGTCTGTGTGTGTGCGTCTGTGTGTGTGTGTGTGTGTGTGTGTGTGCGTCTGTGTGTGTGCGTCTGTGTGTGTGTGTGTGTGCGTCTGTGTGTGTGCGTCTGTGTGTGTGCGTCTGTGTGTGTGCGTCTGTGTGTGTGCGTCTGTGTGTGTGTGTGTGTGTGTGTGCGTCTGTGTGTGTGCGTCTGTGTGTGTGTGTGTGTGTGTGTGAGCAGGTTGGCACGAGGAGTTGGACAGGAAACTGTCTCAGCACAGTCTGGGAGAATTAACCAAGTTTGGCAGCAAGACAACGCTCAACCGCAGGGTGAGTCTGTGTTTGTGTGTGTGTGTGTGTGTGTGTGTGTTTGTGTGTGTGTGTGTTTGTGTGTGAAAATGAGCAGCAGCTTGTTTTAGTCAATCGTTTGTTGGTTTGCTGACATGACCTGCTCTTTCAGGACACGTACCGGCGGCGGCAGGTGCAGCGCTCTGTGACCCGTCAGATGTCATTCGACCTGACGAAGCTGATGGTGACGGAGGATTGGTTCAATGACATCAGCCCGCAGACCATGAGGAGGCTGCTCAACATCGTCTCCGTCACAGGTTGACCATCTTTCGTCCGATCGCCCAATCAGTGCATCATTATCACAGCTGACCGCTACGACAGAGGGAGAGAGATTAGAGCATACACACACAGACACACACACACACAGACACACACACACAGACGCACACACACACACACACACACACACAAACACACACATACACACAAAGCTGTGTAGCTGCACGTTACTGATTCAGAAAGATTTCAATCAATGCTTAATTAAGCAGCTTGTTCTGGCTGATATCAGACCTGACACATCGAGCACAGATTCAATGATCACAGACAGAATAATAAACACTGAACAGACTGTTAGCTTAGCCTGAACAGAACCTCTGTGTAGTGTGATCACTAACCTCACTGGATGAGTGTCCTGCAGCTGACAGAGAAGAAATGTCTCAATTGCTGTTTGTGTGATCAGGTCGTCTGCTGCGAGCCAATCAGATCAGCTTTAACTGGGACCGCCTGGCGTCCTGGATCAACCTAACCGAGCAGTGGCCCTACAGGACGTCCTGGCTCATCCTGTACCTGGAGGAGACTGACGGAGTCCCCGACCAGGCCACGCTCAAGACCATCTACGAGAGGTAGGGCGTCACACACTCATCGTTAAAGGAGCAATATGTAACTCTGCCACCTAGTGTTTACATTTCCTGGAACGCTGAAATCCGTCTCTTTTATTTTTGTAATTAATTTACGGCTGTATCTGATTAAAGTGACTCAAAATAAGCCGCAAAGTCACAAAGTAGCGTCATGCTCTCTGTGTTGTTCTCCGATGGACTGGCCTGCGCGGCCCTTGTTTTTATTTATTTCTCTCCAGTCCGCCTGTTTGTAAACTGAGCACGCTTCATAATAACATAAAGCATGCGTGTGCTGTATTACGACGTTATGTACGAGAGGTAATCGTGCTCAGGCACACTTGGGGGCCAATCGTGCTTGAGTACGGCACGGTACAGATTGCCAGTGTGACCGCGCCCTTAAAACCGCCTACCTTCTCTGGTCCAAACAAATCCAGAGCATTCAGGACCAGAATCTAAAGTTAGAAGGAGGACATACTGGCTGCTGCATTGTTGTCAGAGAAGCCAGCACTTCAACATAGCATGTTTCCTTCATGTCTGATCATAGAGGAAGGTCACTTTATCATCTCACTGATTGGTCCTTGACATAAATTCACTTCATATTAATAAAACGATCCTGAACATGCAGCACAAACTCAAACACGAGGATGACTCGTTTGTTTTCTCTCTCAGAGTGTCCAAGAACATCCCGACCACCAAAGACGTGGAGCCGCTGCTCGAGATCGACGGGGATGTCCGCAGCTTTGAGGTCTTCCTGTCGTCCAGAACGCCCGTCCTAACCGCCAGAGACATCCGCACATTCCTGCCCTGCACCGTCAACTTGGACCCCAAACTCAGGGAGATCATAGCGGGTAAAAATCTTACAACTAGAACTTCTATAGACATGATTACTGCCCTTATCTCAGGACTTTTTCTTAAGACGAAAGCAGCGACTTAAACTGTACGACACGTTCAACAAACACCTGTGGCAGTCTCATCATGTCACTAACACGACTCTTACTTCACCTCTCGCTCATCCAGATGTACGAGCTGCTCGGGAGCAGATTAACATGGGCGGGGTTACATACCCGCCCCTCCCCCTGCAGGAGGCTCAGCCCCGCCCCATCTCAATGTACTCTCAGGTGTCGTCGGCGTGCTCTCCATCCGCCTCCTTCAGCGGACCGTTCAACCAGCCAGGAGGGGGCGTGGTCTCCCCGCAACCTCACAGCAGCTACTACAGTGGCATGGCTGGACCGACGCACCCCTTCTACAACCGGGTGAGTACAGGCCCCGCCCACAGGCTGTTGATTCAAACTGACAGATACAGGTAGACAGAGTCAGTTTGAGGGTTTGTTTAAGTTACATTCAGTCTCAAACGTTGACTCGGCGTGGACTCACCTGGTTGGTAAGGCTGTCATGTCATCGCCTGGCTGCTCACCTTGTTCAGTTTCACCTTTTCGTGTTTTTCATTGTTTTTGTGTTTACAGTGAATCTCTGCTGTCCTTAAACAACCTGTAAAGTTGGACATTTTAACATGGGGCTCTACGGGGACTGACTCACTGCAGGAGACAGACTCTAGTGGACACTGGAGGAACTGCAGCTGTAAAGTTGGACATTTTAACATGGGGCTCTACGGGGACTGACTCACTGCAGGAGACAGACTCTAGTGGACACTGGAGGAACTGCAGCTGTAAAGTTGGACATTTTAACATGGGGCTCTATGGGGACTGACTCACTGCAGGAGACAGACTCTAGTGGACACTGGAGGAACTGCAGCTGTAAAGTTTGACATTTTAACATGGGGCTCTATGAGGACTGACTCACTGCAGGAGACAGACTCTAGTGGACACTGGAGGAACTGCAGCTGTAAAGTTGGACATTTTAACATGGGGCTCTATGGGGACTGACTCACTGCAGGAGACAGACTCTAGTGGACACTGGAGGAACTGCAGTTTTCGGCCACATTGGCTTTATGTAAATAGTGACCTTGTAGTCTGTCTGTGTCTTTCCTTCCTGTTCTTCATGTCCAAACTGTCCTTCAGGTGTGATGATATTTGAACATTCAAACAGCAGCTGTCTTCAGTGGGACCAGCAGGGATTCACTGTCTGATCTCTTACGTTGCCTCCTCCTTGTTGCACGTTGAATCATCTCCATGAACATTATTTTGATTTTCTGCCCCTCCCCCCTCCTTCAGCCATATTTCCCCCATCACCTTTACCAGCTGCCCCGCCCACTCGTGACCACCTCCTACACATCACACCTCCATCCACGCCCACCACGCAAAAACTCCTTCAGCCGGGACGCCGTGGCACCTGTGAGTACGAAACACGCCTGAGCTCATGGAGGGTTCATAACTGCTGACTGATGTTATTAATCACATGTTGTTATTGAAGGGCGGGATCCTGTTTATTTAGAACTCGCGATACGAGCTCACGGGAGAATTCTGTTTCCTGCTTTAACACCTGATTTCAAATAAAACCAACACTTTGGAAACACGTACGTCCGAGCTCTTCTATCTCACAGTAAACGCCAACGGGGTTAAGGCAGGGTCGATCAAGGTTTGAAAAGTAACATCACCTCAGGGCTTTGTCTAAAAGCAAACGCATGGAGAGTGTTTGATTGGTTCTTTGCATACGAACCTCACGGCAGTTATAGGTCAGAGGTTTAAATGGGGGGGGGGGTATGCCTTTATTGGAGACAGGAGAGTGGGTAGATTTAGAAAACAGAGCAGGAGCCACATGTCGGGTTCAAAGATGTCCTGCTGATCGTAGATTGATCGGAAACAGGAGGAGCGAGCCGCAGCTTCTTGATCCGAACAATCCAATGAGAGCTTCAACGTCCGAATCTGTTTCTCATCATTTGAAGTGTTGGATGTTTGTTTTCTTATTATGGCACCAACGAGCCTCCGTAGTTCTCGCCCTCAAGAGTTGAATTAACCTTCAGCTTTTAGTTATTACAGTTTTTCTTCTTCTGCTGTTTCAACAACAAGGTGACGCTCAACTCTTCTCCTCCTCTTTCTTCCTCCTCCTCTTCCTTCTTGTTCTTCTTCTGTGGTTTTTTAAAATTGTTTGTAACATTTTATAAAATGTCCTTTCTGGTTTCTTCCTCTCCTTCTGAACCTGAAACCAGGAAGATAAAAATTCTGCTTCTCCTCTCTCTTCCTGCCTGTCAGTCACCTGTTCTCCAGATGTTTCTCTCCAGCTGTGCATCATTCCTCACCTGTCTGCTTGTCTACCTGTCTGTCTGTCTGTCTGTCTGTCTGTCTGTCTGTCTGTCTGTCTGTCTGTCTGTCTGTCTGTCTGTCTGTCTGCAGTATAAGGTTTCATCTTTAAAAAGGAAGCAGGTATTGAACTCTCCCTAACGTTACCTCCTTCCTTTCTTTCCTTCCTTCCTTCCTTCCTTCCTTCCCTCTCTCCTCACTCCTTCCTGTATGTTCCCACTTTATAGCCTAACTCCCGTCGGCCCACTACAACTCCCAGCATGCACCTCACCTGTGTGGCCCCTCACCTGTCACTCCTCACCTGTGTGGCCCCTCACCTGTGTCGCCCCTCACCTGTCACTCCTCACCTGTGTCGCCCCTCACCTGTCACTCCTCACCTGTGTCGCCCCTCACCTGTCAGACAGATACCGTCTGATGTTTGTCTTTGAAATATAGAAACGTGTTTTAAAGATTGTAACTACATTTATGAGAGAACTTAATAAAAATAAAATATGGTCCACATTTAGAAAAGTTAAATAAGTAAACAATCGTCTGAATGAGTTCCACTTTGAGTCCGTCCACAGAATTAAATCTTAATAACTTAATGACTTGAATAATTACATATTTGGTTGTTGTCCACCTGTCGGTGTCTCTCTCGTCTTCACTGACTCTAGAATAAACACGTCACTAACACCGGCGTCTGCCTGCCGATGTTTCCTGCGTGTCGTAGCCGAGTTTTCCTCACCAGTTAGAAACTTTAGTTTTTAAACTTCAGAAACATAAAACATGTTGTAAGTGTTTCCATGAGAGAATCAAACCTGAGACTGTTTGTGTTCAGGGCTCCGCCTCCGTGGTGTCCGGGGTTCCCGCCATCCTCCTTAGCTCCATGACAACGGAGGCCGTTTGTGAGCGTGTGCGGCAGATCGACGGCATCGACCAGAGCATGATGGGACATTACAGCGCCACCATCAGGAAGGTGAGTGACTGCACACAAAGCCTGTTTGAGGAAGGACGCTGTTAAAGATGATTAAATCACACGTGTTGTTGTTTCCAGGCGAACGTGAACGGCAGAGTGTTGTCTCAGTGCAACATCGACGAGCTGAAGAAGGAGATGAGCATGAACTTTGGAGACTGGCAGCTGTTCAGAGCCACGGTCAGTACACACAGTGAGCACATCACACGCTTTAGCAATTAGCATGCTAACGAGCTAACACGCTCAAAGTTTATGACGTGAGAAAGACTGAATGTTATCAAGAGCTGTAGAACAGTGGTCAAAAGATTTGTACCAAACATCCCTAATGCTCCTCTGAATTCAAATGATTTCACGTCGTTTGATGTTTTGTGGTCAAACAGAGTCAACGTGTTTGTTTTTAACCCTCTCAGCGCCTCTGCAGATGTTTCACGTCTGTTTCTCCTCCACCTGTCTGCAGGTTCTGGACATGCGGATAATCGAGAGTCAGGTGCTGCAGGAGGAAGCTGCCAGCGAGCAAGGCAGCGTGGTGGGCAGTCACACCGAGACAGGCAGGCGTGCTGTGGCTCTGCCCCATGCCGGCGCCGCTAACACAGACGCTTCCCCGATGTACAGCTTCAACCTGAGCTTTGAGGAGCTGAGCAACCTGGGACTGGACGAGCCGGCGCGTCACGGCAACATGCAGTGGATGGTAAACAAACCACGACTTTTATTGAAATCGATTAGCTGATTTTAAGCGACAGTAAACTAACTGCTGCTGTTTTCATTGTGTCCTCAGGGTGGCGCTCACAGGACCGCCAGCATGACAAGCCTGAACTCTCAGGAGTCGTCCAACGACATCGGCAAACTGACCGACAAGCAGCAGTCCGAGTACCGCAACGCCTACCAGGAGTACATCGCCCAGATGGCTCAGCTGGAGATGGGCGGCGGCGGGGAGCGGCCCGTCCAACCACAGCCGGGTCAGTTCATGACGTCATCATCAGAGGACAAGAACAAAGACGGTGGCGAGCAGGATGCACGCAAGTCCTACAATAAGAGGAGCAACGGCAAGCCGCCGGCAGACAACACTGACTTCGCCTCTAACGGGGACGCTCTGGATCCAATCACTGAGGAGGACGAGAAGGGTGAGCACGGATCCTCCAAGTCCCTGCTGACCCGCAAGACCTCAGCGGAGAGGGGCGGGCTGTTCCAGGGTGCCGCCGACCTTAAGCTGAAGGCGGCAGGCGGGCTGCGATACCAGAAGCTGACCAGTGACGACGAGGAGTCCGAAGAGTCCGATAACGCCCCGCTTCTCAAAGATGGGAAGAAGCCGGTCGACCCAAAACTGCCTGGTGGATCGCTTGCACTGAAAGGAAAGGACTACCTGTCGGACGCCATGTTAGACAAGAAGGACTCGTCTGACTCGGGAGTCCGTTCCAACGAGAGCTCGCCAAATCACTCGCTGCAGGACGAGGAGGCGGACCTGTCCCAGCTGGAGAGGGCCAACCTGATCGAGCTGGATGAGGAGAGCCAGGCCAGGAAGTGCGGCGTTCCCAGCAGCCTCAGCGGCCTACAGGACCCGGCGGTCGCCCGCATGTCCATCTGCTCCGAGGACCAATGCAGCCTGCTCGCCAGCTCGCCCGAGGAGAGCTGGCCTTCCTCCAAGTCCTTCAACCTGAACCGCACACCCAGCAACGTCACACTCAACAACAACACCAACGCCCAGCATGGTATCCACGGCAACCGACCCCGCCCGCCCACAGAGGGCTCCACCTCCTCCTCCTGCAACCCAACCTCTTCCTCCTCCAGCGACGCCATCATCTCCCCAACCTCAGGCACCTCCACCACCTCTTCCACCACCACCCGCCCCGGGCCGAACAACGAGAATGTCCGAGTGGTCCACCTGAAGAGGGGCCTGAAACCAGGGGACCCGCCCGAGATCTGCACTGTGTCCTCTGACACCGTCACCTTCGGCGAGGAGCGCGAGAGCATCCTGTGACCTCAGCGTGACCCCAAGCATCAGCAGAGCGCTGAGGGTCCACCTAGAGCCGCCCCCGCCTCAAAGTTTGACGAGTGTTTAAAAAGATTCAGCTGCTGATTGGCTCAAATGTTATTATCTTAGATTTAGATGGTCTCTGTGACTCTTAGTTTAAGTCTCTGGTGAGGTCGTCACGATATCGATACTTGTTTGTTACTACGGCAACAAAAATAGAAGTCTTAGATGCCAATCAAAAATAGAAGTAGCATTCAAACTCAGCAAACTGATTAAAATTCACAACAAACATCGGCAACATTTCCAAATTAAAACAACGTACATGGTGCAGGACTTCATTCCTCGCCTTCACACCTGTACGATGAAACTGACCCTCTGTCAAGCCCCGCCCTCCTTGGTTACTGTTACTAGGTTAGACTAAATCTCTAGTCTCTGGGCTCCTTCCCATCTCAAACAGTTGAAAGTACCTCGAGATCTGACCATTTTTATTTGTATTTAATTGATCTGATTCTTTTCAGACGTGTCGTCGGTGACAGAATCAGGACAGAGATACAGAAGGGTCCATATCTGATGCTGGTGATGGCGGCTAATGTTAGCTGTCCCCACGTGGCTGCTCGCCGTCTCACCTTTACTGACTGACCTCTGGACTCCATCAGTGAACATTTCTGGAGCCAGAGGTCTGAAACACCTTCTAAATGTCACCAACAGGGCGTTCAATACGCAGCTGAGTTATGTGCACAGTTTGACAAACACAGCGACATCACTGAGAGCTAAATGCTACAAATGAACGTGGGGGGGAAACCTCCTGGATCCCGATGTGGACATTTAGGCCCCTTGTCCACTTAGTGTTGTTTTATGAGCGCTAGCCTCTTTTTTCAATTGTTTTCAATAAGCTGAGAGTGTTTGCAGCAGCAGCAGCTCTGAGCACTTGGAGTTGAAAATCTATCCACGTATTTGTGCGTCCTACAGATCGTGTCTTGTACCCTCATCCTCCTCGCTCCGTGTCTGATCGGGAAGTAAACGATCTCAAATACAAAACATGCAGTAAAAAGTCACGGACCAGTGTCGGTCATACAGCGGCCGTTGTCAACAGACTGTTGTCATAGAGACAGGACGGACGTGCAGCGCTTTTCTTCTCAGCGAACAAACACTTCATGCAAACGCTCTGTGTGCACAGTCAGCACTTTACTGAGAACACACCAGGTGGACACGGGGCCTTAGAGTCACTCTGTCAGACGACCTTTTAACCAAGTTTAATTTCACAGCGAGGCTCTGAAAAGACGTTTGTAGCCCAGCAACAGTTGCTATGAGAAGGGGCTCTCCAAAGGGTCATTAAAATGACGAATGTATCGTTTTAAAACACGCGGTGTCTAAAGTATCGTAGATCGTGACGACCTTCGACCTCAGTCAGTTAATCAGTGTTCAGTTTGCTGCATGCTCACAGGTGAAGTCAGTAGAAGTTAACGTGTAGAGACTAGAAGCTAACGTGAAAATGCTGCATGTTGTTGTTGTTGTTGATTTCGTCTCCAAGAATCCACGTTTAATTATTTGTTGTCTTTTGAAGTTTGAAGAATTCCCAATGATCCGAAAAAGAGACGCAGATTTGATTAAAGGGAAACAAACGGACAGGAAACGCGTTTACAGACGTGATGCACTTCAATGAACTGATTACTGTATCGGCGCCCTCTTGTGGTCGACCCAGACACTGATGTTTGAAAATGTGAAGTTTAAAGTTCGTGCTGATGGTTTATGGCGAGTTATTGAAAAGAAGATCAGTGACGAGATTTGAGTTAAAATCGAACAAAACAAATTTGTATTCAGACGTTAATCAGACTTTAGAAAATCACGTGACGGACGTTTAAAACATGAAGTTTGTTGAAACAAGTTTTTGATTTAATTGAACTAATAATCGACATTAACGTGACGTCTAATTCTGATTTATTTTAAACTATTCTATTATTTAATAATTTAAATAAAGAAACTGGATCAGAGCTGCTAGAAGCCGTTTGTTCACACACGCACCTCACAGCAGGTGGGAGGGGAGGAGTCAGGACACGACGTGAGAAGAGCGATGTGGAAGCGGCGGACGAAGCGACAGCGTCCAATAAACACGTTTGAATGCTGCGTAAAGTTCAACATATTTATGTAACAACGACAGAGTGAAGAAGAACGTGATGAAGAACGTGATGAACTTTCCTTCTCTTCACACGTCAGCTCGAGAACTTCAGGAGTTTAGTGCGAGTGTGAACAAACCTTCAGTATCTTCATTTCAAACTGATCGTTTCTTTTTCTTCGTCGGTAAAATCAGTTTGTTTCAAACTTCAAAGCGCTGCACGTTTAAAAGTGTTAAAAAGTTTATAAACTTGTGAGTAAAGAAAGTGAGACTATTAAGAGGTTAGAAACGCTGCTTCTCCGTCAGTATTATGTCGTATCCGTTTACACAGTTTTTAACGTAACGAAGAGCCGAACGAACAAATCTGTGACTGTGTTGAAGTGTCGTGAAGTCGGAGCTGATACTTACGTCTACGACTTTATTTATTTACACTGACTCCATACGAGATGATTAATCAAACGATTAATCAACAAAAAACTGAAGAAGTCGAGGAGCCTCAAATACAGAATTAAGAAACTAAAATGATAAATCAGGAGCTGAAGGCGTAACGATTAATCTGAACACTAACGTCGTTCCTGTCGCTCGACGATTAATCTGAACACTAACGTCGTTCCTGACGCTCTACGATTAATCTGAACACTAACGTCGTTCCTGTCGCTCTACGATTAATCTGAACACTAACGTCGTTCCTGTCGCTCGACGATTAATCTGAACACTAACGTCGTTCCTGACGCTCTACGATTAATCTGAACACTAACGTCGTTCCTGTCGCTCTACGATTAATCTGAACACTAACGTCGTTCCTGTCGCTCGACGATTAATCTGAACACTAACGTCGTTCCTGTCGCTCGATGATTAATCTGAACACTAACGTCGTTCCTGTCGCACGACGATTAATCTGAACACTAACGTCGTTCCTGTCGCTCTACGATTAATCTGAACACTAACGTCGTTCCTGTCGCTCGACGATTAATCTGAACACTAACGTCGTTCCTGTCGCATGACGATTAATCTGAACACTAACGTCGTTCCTGTCGCTCTACGATTAATCTGAACACTAACGTCGTTCCTGTCGCTCTACGATTAATCTGAACACTAACGTCGTTCCTGTCGCTCGATGATTAATCTGAACACTAACGTCGTTCCTGTCGCTCTACGATTAATCTGAACACTAACGTCGTTCCTGTCGCTCTACGATTAATCTGAACACTAACGTCGTTCCTGTCGCACGACGATTAATCTGAACACTAACGTCGTTCCTGTCGCTCGACGATTAATCTGAACATTAACGTCGTTCCTGTCGCTCGACGATTAATCTGAACACTAACGTCGTTCCTGTCGCTCGACGATTAATCTGAACACTAACGTCGTTCCTGTCGCTCGACGATTAATCTGAACATTAACGTTGTTCCTGTCGCTCTACGATTAATCTGAACACTAACGTCGTTCCTGTCGCTCGACGATTAATCTGAACACTAACGTCGTTCCTGGCGCTCAACGATTAATCTGAACACTAACGTCGTTCCTGTCGCTCGACGATTAATCTGAACACTAACGTCGTTCCTGGCGCTCAACGATTAATCTGAACACTAACGTCGTTCCTGTCGCTCTACGATTAATCTGAACACTAACGTCGTTCCTGTCGCTCTACGATTAATCTGAACACTAACGTCGTTCCTGTCGCTCTACGATTAATCTGAACATTAACGTCGTTCCTGTCGCTCTACGATTAATCTGAACACTAACGTCGTTCCTGTCGCTCTACGATTAATCTGAACACTAACGTCGTTCCTGTCGCTCTACGATTAATCTGAACATTAACGTCGTTCCTGTCGCTCTACGATTAATCTGAACACTAACGTCGTTCCTGTCGCTCTACGATTAATCTGAACACTAACGTCGTTCCTGTCGCACGATGATTAATCTGAACACTAACGTCGTTCCTGTCGCTCGATGATTAATCTGAACACTAACGTCGTTCCTGTCGCTCGATGATTAATCTGAACACTAACGTCGTTCCTGTCGCACGACGATTAATCTGAACACTAACGTCGTTCCTGTCGCACGATGATTAATCTGAACACTAACGTCGTTCCTGTCGCACGACGATTAATCTGAACATTAACGTTGTTCCTGTCGCTCGATGATTAATCTGAACACTAACGTCGTTCCTGTCGTTTGAGTTGACTCAGAATCCGGAGCTGAAGACGTGAAAGAAGAATAAAGTCCGGCTGAAGACTTCAGCAGGTTTTTAAATAAAGATTTGTTGAATCTTCTCGTGTCAGATCAGATGTTGTGTTCGTGTGTCGTCTGTAAATCTGCACGTTCATGTTTCGGTGCTCTTTAAACATCGTAAAGTGAATTTAATGTGTTGATGTGAAATAAAACTAATAAAACTGGATGTTGAATGTTGAGGTTTTCTGACTTTTATTTATTAACCCCTACCTCGCTGATCCACATTTTACTGTTCTTTAAATGTTGGTTTATAAGTGTCATGGTCTCACATGGGCGTGGCTAAATGTCTCGACAGTGACATGAACCAGACTCTGACGTGTGTCAAACAACTATCAGAGCTTCACCACCAGGAGGCGATGTTCGCCTTCACACAAGTTGGTCTGAGAGATCATTGAAACACATTTATTAACTTGTGCAGCCGTTTCAAATCACAGAAGATTAAATTTAAAGACGAAAAGTTTTCTGATCTAAACTCCTTTAACTCTTCCAACATGTTTCTACAGAGGCCCTCACTCGATGTTACGGTAAGACCAGCGTTATTACCCTGAAGATAAATAAGTGGAGATCTCGAGAAACATCCGAAATGTTTTCACACAACAAACCGAGTAAAATGAGATGTTTCATGTCCCCTAAGGGCCTCCGTAGATCTTTATTATATCACACGATCTGAGAGGATGAAACGTTTGTTTAAAGTTTCCATGGTGACTGGAGAGAGAGCGTGTAGACTCCTGACCGTTTAAAGTTTTACATTAACGAGGCCTCAAATTTTATTTACACATTTTTATTGATTTGTATGACACAGACCCCCCCTCCGCCCCTCCCCCCCCGACTGTCTGAGGTCAGACCCCGTCCACAAAAAAACCTTGGACCTTAAAACAGCTGGTTTCTTTGATAAATTAAAAACGTGACATCAACCAATGAGTGTCCTGTGACCAGGACTGATCCTGAGTCAAACAAAGATTGATCCAAACACGCTGGCTTCAGAGAAGAGTCCTGCAGGTGAACTTTGTTGATTCCTCGTTTCAAACATCTGCAACAGAAAAATAAAAAAAAACAGGTTTGGTGACGAGAACAAACGTTGATGGGCAACTTCAGATTCAACAGGTTTGAACCGAGCAGCGACCTCCACTGTTTAAATGAAGCTAATGCAGACAATATAATCTGCAGTTCCTCCAGTGTCCACTAGAGTCTGTCTCCTGTAGTGAGTCAGTCCCCATAGAGCCCCATGTTAAAATGTCCAACTTTACAGCTGCAGTTCCTCCAGTGTCCACTAGAGTCTGTCTCCTGCAGTGAGTCAGTCCCCATAGAGCCCCATGTTAAAATGTCCAACTTTACAGCTGCAGTTCCTCCAGTGTCCACTAGAGTCTGTCTCCTGCAGTGAGTCAGTCCTCATAGAGCTCCATGTTAAAATGTCCAACTTTACAGCTGCAGTTCCTCCAGTGTCCACTAGAGTCTGTCTCCTGCAGTGAGTCAGTCCTCATAGAGCCCCATGTTAAAATGTCCAACTTTACAGCTGCAGTTCCTCCAGTGTCCACTAGAGTCTGTCTCCTGCAGTGAGTCAGTCCTCATAGAGCTCCATGTTAAAATGTCCAACTTTACAGCTGCAGTTCCTCCAGTGTCCACTAGAGTCTGTCTCCTGCAGTGAGTCAGTCCCCATAGAGCCCCATGTTAAAATGTCCAACTTTACAGCTGCAGTTCCTCCAGTGTCCACTAGAGTCTGTCTCCTGCAGTGAGTCAGTCCCCATAGAGTCCCATGTTAAAATGTCCAACTTTACAGCTGCAGTTCCTCCAGTGTCCACTAGAGTCTGTCTCCTGCAGTGAGTCAGTCCCCATAGAGCCCCATGTTAAAATGTCCAACTTTACAGCTGCAGTTCCTCCAGTGTCCACTAGAGTCTGTCTCCTGCAGTGAGTCAGTCCCCATAGAGCCCCATGTTAAAATGTCCAACTTTACAGCTGCAGTTCCTCCAGTGTCCACTAGAGTCTGTCTCCTGCAGTGAGTCAGTCCTCATAGAGCTCCATGTTAAAATGTCCAACTTTACAGCTGCAGTTCCTCCAGTGTCCACTAGAGTCTGTCTCCTGCAGTGAGTCAGTCCCCATAGAGCCCCATGTTAAAATGTCCAACTTTACAGCTGCAGTTCCTCCAGTGTCCACTAGAGTCTGTCTCCTGCAGTGAGTCAGTCCCCATAGAGCCCCATGTTAAAATGTCCAACTTTACAGCTGCAGTTCCTCCAGTGTCCACTAGAGTCTGTCTCCTGCAGTGAGTCAGTCCTCATAGAGCCCCATGTTAAAATGTCCAACTTTACAGCTGCAGTTCCTCCAGTGTCCACTAGAGTCTGTCTCCTGCAGTGAGTCAGTCCTCATAGAGCTCCATGTTAAAATGTCCAACTTTACAGCTGCAGTTCCTCCAGTGTCCACTAGAGTCTGTCTCCTGCAGTGAGTCAGTCCTCATAGAGCCCCATGTTAAAATGTCCAACTTTACAGCTGCAGTTCCTCCAGTGTCCACTAGAGTCTGTCTCCTGCAGTGAGTGGGGCTCTATGGGGACTGACTCACTGGAGGAGACAGACTCTAGTGGACACTGGAGGAACTGCAGGTTTGTTTGACTACATTAGAGGGTCTTTAGGATGAAATAATGAATGTGTCTCACCATCAGTGCAGCAGAGTCCGTCTCTTGTGGATCTCAGTCTGTTCTGAGGAAACCGTCAGCCTGCAGAGACAGAAGAAGAGCTGTGGGAGGATGATGATGGTGGTGATGGAAAGTCTTGTCAGATTGTTTATGATCTCTTCTTCTGATGTCTAAAGTTAATTGTTCTGGTGAGGTGTAACAACGGTCACTTTTAGTCGAGGTCGTTTAGATTTTAAGGATTTAAGAAATAAAAAAACTCCAGGAAGTGAAGGAGCTGCAGAACAAGCTCAGACATGTCTCTCCTTTTTTAAATGTTTCTGTGACCTCCAGGGTCACAAAGTTTCATCAACAAATATTACTTTACCAGAATCCATCAATCCATGTCATCACAAAAAAACAGAGTGTGTGTGTGTGTGTGTGTGTGTGTGTGTGTGTGTGTGTGTGTGTGTGTGTGTGTGTCTCACCTGGCAGGTGTGTGTGTGTGTGTGTGTGTGTGTGTGTGTGTCTCACCTGGCAGGTGTGTGTGTGTGTGTGTGTGTGTGTGTGTGTGTGTGTGTGTGTGTGTGTGTGTCTCACCTGGCAGGTGTGTGTGTGTGTGTGTGTGTGTGTGTGTGTGTGTGTGTGTGTGTGTGTGTGTGTCGGTGCCTCTCCTCCCCCCGGGGCTCGCTCTGTGTCCGGGCAGGACGCGTCCAGCTCGGTCTGCAGCTCCAGGATGTAGTCGATGACGTGCTGCAGGATCTCCACCCTGCTGGCGGCGCGATCGGGCGGCAGACCGGGCACGAGGCTCCGCAGCAGCCGGTAACACAGGTCCATGTCCTGCAGCAGGAGCACCGGGACCTGCGGGACCGCAGGGCTCTTGTTCCGGGAGGATACCGGCAGAGAGGAGCGCAGAGCCCCGCTGCTGCTTCTCCTCCTGCCCGCTGACAGCACCGGGCTGCCGGCTCTCATTCTACTGATGAACCGAGGAGAACCTGAGCTTCACATCAGGCACCGGGAGAGCTGCAGGTATCGTACCAGCACAGCTGAGGGGGGGGCACCAGGACGGGAGGAGCGGATCGTTAAATCTAAAGATCACAGAGTCATGAGGGTCCAGGAGAAGACGCTGAACATCAACTCGTTGACTCTCTCCGGTTCTTATAGAGCCGCCGAGCTCTGAGCTGGATGCTGATTGCCTCTCACTGCTGTCAGTCGTTTTCTCCAGAGAGCTGATTGGCTGCTGAGCCTCCTGTTAACCTGCAGCAGGTGAACTCAGAGTGTTTGTGGAAAGAGTTCAAATCATCAACATGAAGAAGTTTCAATCAGAGCAGCTTCAGTGTAAAGACTTTAAACTCTGTGTTTGTTCTCTCCGTACAGACGATGTTCGCCTCCTTAATCATATTTACTTATTGTTCATTAGTACACGGGCAGCGCGTTAGCTTCACTATAAAAACTGTCCATTGGTTTAAAACGTGGATCAGCATGATGTGCAGGGCGAACATTAGTGAGTGATTCATCGTCTCTCTCTTTGAAATCTGGACGTGTTTTAACAGCACCTCATTATTTTAAAGGCGTAAGAAGAAGTTAACGCTCCACATCAACGACAGGCCTGAGAGGTCCGTGGGTGGCGTGTGATTGGCCGGTGAGAGGCTGCTCGATCCAGCTGATCCAGATGTTTCATTCAGACTCAGAGACAAACTGCTGCCGTCTTCTTCATTCATATGAAAATCAGACGCTACGTTCAGTTCTTAAACGAGCTGATTTACATGCAGGAGGAGGATGACCTTTGACCTCTGCTGGGTAATAAACACATGACGTGTTTGAAGAGGTCAAAATGCAGCCGTGATCAGATTGTGCTGCATCACGAATGA
>CM036543.1:31915373-31957873 GCA_020745685.1 Tautogolabrus adspersus
GTCAGTGTGAGAGTGCAGCTCCGTCAGTGTCAGAGTGCAGCTCTGTCAGTGTGAGAGTGCAGCTCTGTCAGTGTGAGAGTGCAGCTCTGTCAGTGTGAGAGTGCAGCTCTGTCAGTGTGAGAGTGCAGCTCCGTCAGTGTCAGAGTGCAGCTCCGTCAGTGTCAGAGTGCAGCTCTGTCAGTGTGAGAGTGCAGCTCTGTCAGTGTGAGAGTGCAGCTCTGTCAGTGTGAGAGTGCAGCTCC
Source organism: Tautogolabrus adspersus (assembly GCA_020745685.1). Classification (NCBI taxonomy): domain Eukaryota; kingdom Metazoa; phylum Chordata; class Actinopteri; order Labriformes; family Labridae; genus Tautogolabrus; species Tautogolabrus adspersus. The sequence goes on from CM036543.1 coordinate 31,915,616, forward strand.
GTCAGTGTCAGAGTGCAGCTCCGTCAGTGTCAGAGTGCAGCTCTGTCAGTGTGAGAGTGCAGCTCTGTCAGTGTGAGAGTGCAGCTCCGTCAGTATGAGAGTGCAGCTCTGTCAGTGTGAGAGTGCAGCTCTGTCAGTGTGAGAGTGCAGCTCTGTCAGTGTGAGAGTGCAGCTCTGTCAGTGTGAGAGTGCAGCTTCATCAGTGTGAGAGTGCAGCTCCGTCAGTGTCAGAGTGCAGCTCCGTCAGTGTGAGAGTGCAGCTCTGTCAGTGTGAGAGTGCAGCTTCATCAGTGTTAGAGTGCAGCTCCTTCAGTGTGAGAGTGCAGCTCTGTCAGTGTGAGAGTGCAGCTCCGTCAGTGTGAGAGTGCAGCTCCGTCAGTGTGAGAGTGCAGCTCCGTCAGTGTGAGAGTGCAGCTCCGTCAGTGTGAGAGAGCAGCTCTGTCAGTGTGAGAGTGCAGCTCTGTCAGTGTGAGAGTGCAGCTCTGTCAGTGTGAGAGTGCAGCTTCATCAGTGTGAGAGTGCAGCTCTGTCAGTGTGAGAGTGCAGCTCTGTCAGCGTGAGAGTGCAGCTCTGTCAGTATGAGAGTGCAGCTCTGTGCAGAGTAAAGGTGCAGATAGCTTCTCTCCACATTCAGACACTTAACAAGAGCTAACTGTGTTTGTGTCATCAGAGCTATATACTCTGAGAGTTAGACTCAGAGACGGAGCAGAGAGAGGGAGAACATGAGGAACGAGTTGTGAAGTTATAAGAGACTGTAATCATTCTTAGTGAATCAGATTCTCAGAGTATATCCATTTTTTATTTATCAAAGTTTATAGAAATTCTATTTATTCTTCTGGCATATATAAAAACATGTTAAAGGTCCTGTAAGGAACTTTTGGTTGGTGTTGATTTCGGCGCCCCCTGTGGCAGTAGACTTACAAACAGAAAGTGACTCTAAAGTGGCAGAGATTCGACGCCTCTGTTCACTTCAGTTTAACGAAACACACGGTGGTTTCAGGGTTATTTCCCCACACAGATTTATCTTTGAACCAAAGTTTAAAAATCAGCCTACATGGACGAGAGGAGGAGTTCAGGTGCTGAGAGCAAAATCGGACATTTGAACCTCTACAGTTTAGGATGTCATATGTTAAAGGTGTTAAAGAGCTGCTGTTAGAGGTGGAGGCTGTTAACGAAGAAGACACGTGTATTAATATCTGTGGTTTCCTCTCGATGAGTTCAAGAAGCTGGAGTTAAACTCTGCTGGTTTGGGGTCTGTGGTCAACACGTTTAAATGATGGTTTATACTCTGCCCACTCACAGCTTCATGGTGCTTGTGCTCCCCTCCTCTGACTGATGCAGATTTAAAGAGAGCTCAGTGTCAGACTCCATACCACACAGAGCTGTACGCTGATTTCTCAACATTCATGAACTCGCCCCTCCGCTCCGGCTGCTCAGCGTGACGTGGGTTAGATTCCGGGATCAATAAGGAGGAAATGATCAGACTGAAATAATCGCTTCAGATAAACGGACCAATCAGAAGGTTTTTCTGTGGAGGTCAGCGGGCGGCAGAGCTTCACACCGTCTTAGACATGAACACCTTTGATTGATGAAATGTTCTGTCTGAACCCCGACGCGTGGAGCTCTGATGGAGACACTTTAATGTTTATTGGTCGGCCATGTTTGTCTGTATAGCCTGAAGAAACGTCACAATGGTTTGTTTTTAGTATTATTATGAAGTGTCGACCTCTAATGGACTCTTGAAACTCTGTGTTTGGACGGGCACGTTATGGATACCTGTTTAAAACCACAGTAACAGAAGCAGACGTCCTCCACGCCTCGGGACGTATTCACGAAGAGTCGCTCATGGTGACACGATTCTAAGAACATTCTTTCAGATTTCTCCTCAAAGTTGAGACTAGATCTTTGTAAAAATGAAAGTTATTCACAAAGCGTCTCAGCCCTTCAGAGAGCTCCTCAGGTGTCAAACTGTGAAGAGGACTTTAACAGGATGAAGAGTTTCTCAAGCTGAGGAGACAGAAATGTTCTTCAAACACAACATGAAGAATAATATTGAATCAGACTAAAATGATTGGTGCAGACAGTTGAATCCATCTCTGACTGTTTTCAGTACAAAGGGAGACATGTTGAGTTTCTCTGCATGTGGTTACCTGCACAGGTGCATCGTGATGATGTAACTCTCAGCATGTGAAGAAGCTGCTGCACCAGTGAGCGTGTGATTTCAAACATGTAGTTGGCTTTATATTTTTAAAGTATGACGTACACATTATCACACAGATGTTAATAACGTGATGTTCATGATTACACAATGTCTGACATTTTTTAGAGTAACCAATCACAGGTTCTGAAAAAATGTGTCATACCTAGCAACGGGGTCGACCACGCCTCCTCACTGAGACCAAAGTTTCTCAAGCGGTCGGATTAAAGAGGCGTCTTGTTTTAAAGCGTGGCTCCTTTTATATCTTTAAAAACACGTATCGGAAGTTTTTGAATATTTGGAAACCCACTGGTGGAAAAAACATCGGCAGGTCTACGACACGTTCACACCACAAGTCTGAGAATCTGCTAACCTCTGAGCTCCCCGCCGTGAGCATTGACGTCATGACAACATGGCCTCCGTGGGAACAGCGTCCTTTGAATCGTTATTTTTAAGTTAGAAATCTTTACAGAAGTCAAGCTGACAATGTTTGAAAACTAGCATGATTTTGAAAGTAGCATTCCCTCGGTGCTCCGTCTGCACCCCCTCCCCTCTGTGCTCCCTCTAAAGCCACGCCCCTCACTTACATGCACGAGCGCCGTTGCTCCAGAAGTGGACCTCAGCTCATCTCTTGCATTGTGTAGAAACTACGTCGTCTCATGTCTCATTCAGCGGTAAGTAAACTCACAGTATAAACTCTTTGAGTGTGGGCTAGAGCACGCAAGAGGTAGAGAACGAGCAGGGAGACAGGGAGGCTGTGATTGGTTCATCAGATTGGTACCTCGTGGCAGACATTGGTGGAAGTTTTTACAGACTTACAACTGCTACAGATGACGGATTCTCTTTGTTCCTTTTTCAGAGCACATGAGTTATTAATTTCTGTCAGGACCTAAAGACAATTTCAACCAACATCTTAAAAAGAAAATGACCAACCCTGCCTTTAGTGTAGTGAACTCTGACTCTGCATTATAAGTTTAACCAGGAGTGTTTCTACAGTGCAGACGTTGGAAACAGAGCTCCGGCCCTTTAAGAAACTCGCTCCCCTCCAACCAATCAGAGATCAATAATCAGACAGAGCAGCGGTCTCAGTTCCAGCTGATTTATTCAGTGGTCACACACAAACACACACATACAGTTCATCATGAAGGACGAGTGAACGCAGCTTCCCCTCTGCTACAAACATGGCAGACTGCTCCTTTATTCTCTTCATATTGCACAAAAATAATGAGCCAATCAAACGAAGACGTGCCGACGATGATATCAAAAACAAAACAAACTCCAGGGCGGACTCATTCACACTATAGACATAAACTCCTAAACTTTGAGAACTATTTTACACAACATATACATCTCCCCGTCACGCCGTTAAAACGACAGCAAGGCATCGAAGCAAGGCGGGCTGCTGGGGTTCGAATCCGCACATGCTCAGTAACAAAGAATCAGTCTGAGTGGAAAGTGGTAGAAGAAGAAGTGCCTGAACGTTCCCTTTGACGGTACAAAAATAAGCCTGAAAATAGTTTCATCTGAACTCTGTAAAAAAACATGAGGTATGTCTGGTTATGTTCGTATCACAAAAAGCTTCGTGTCAGACTTGTGCTCAGGTGGGGCTCAGACCTGCGCTCAGACCTGTGCTCAGGTGGGGCTCAGACCTGCGCTCAGACCTGTGCTCAGGTGGGGCTCAGACCTGCGCTCAGGTGGGGCTCAGACCTGCGCTCAGGTGGGGCTCAGACCTGCGCTCAGACCTGCGCTCAGGTGGGCCCCCCCCTGAAAATCAAATAAAGGATTTAAAGAGTCCTGAAGTCCTGGAGGAACACAAAGAGTCTCATCCTGATCGAGTTCTTCTCTGGACGGGATGCAGAGTCGGGTCGTCCCACACACACCTGTCTGCGATATATATCGATACCTGTTACCACGGCAACAAAAACAAGTCCTCATGTCTTCAATCATCAAAGGATGCAGATCTCCTGCAGGTTCAGGAGATCTTGAATTATATTAATGGATTGATTCATCTCTGAAACAGTCTTATTAAAAATAGATGTTTCATTTTTAAATAACTAAGTTATAAAAAAGTGGGACAGGTTCCTTCATGCAGAGACCCGAGCTACAGAAAATAAATCCAGAAAACCTGCGGTGAAGGAGTACCGTGATGTGTCTCCCCGAAAACAGTGACCCTCTCCCGGGCTGCAGCAGCGCCGTCACCCGCTCCCCCCTGCTCCTCCTCCCGCCCTCCAGCAGCGGCTCCGGGGCAGATGAGGCTGATACTGCCCCCCCTCAGGGATCAGTACGTGAACACCAGGTCCGAGTAGTTGGCCTCCAGCCAGTTCCCGGCGATCATCTCGCTGAGCTCCGGGGTGCAGTAATCCGGGAACTCGAAGTGGGACCCGAGGCTGCCCTCGCTGCTCACCGAGTCCAGGTCTTTATCCACCAGGGACAGGCTCAGGTACCCCGGGGCCGAGCTGCACGACGAGTTCCACGGCTCAGAGGACGCGTGCAGACCGGCCAGGAGATTCAGGGTGAAGTCGGTGCCCTCAGCGGGGAGCTCGTCCAAATCCTCCCCGCAGCAGGAGGAGGAGGAGACGGAGCGGGACGAGGAGGCTGGAGAGAGGGAGGCCGGGTAGGAGGAGGTGCCCCCGCCCTGCCGGGTGATGTTCTTGAAGCTGTAGAAGAGCCGGCCGGAGGACTCGAACAGGCGGTCGTCCTCCTGCTCGGCGGGGGGACTCAGGCTCCACTCCTCCTCCTCCTCCGTTTTAAACTCCTGCTCCTCCTCAGAGTCCTCCTCCTCATCATCATCATCATCATCTTCATCATCGTCCTCCTCCTCGTCATCGTCGGTAAACTCCCGCTTAATGAGCTTGCTGCTTTTAAAGCTGCTGGTGAGCACGTACCGGTACCGGGGGTCCTGGTGCTGCTGGTACCGGGGGCTGTGGTGCTGCTGGTGCTGGATGTGGCTCCTGGCCCGGCCCGGACCGACCACCGGTTTGCTTGGTTTTAACTTGGAGAGTTTCTTGGCGGCGGTGTGGCTCTTATTACCGGCTCTCACGGCCGTTTTCTCCGGGGAGTGAGCGGCAGGTTTCCCCGCAGGGGAAGCTGCCCCCTCCGTCTTGGGCTTCTTCTTGGGCCGGTACTTGTAGTCCGGGTAGTCGGCCATGTGCTTGAGCCGGAGCCGCTCCGCCTCCCGGATGAACGGCGTCTTCTCGGTGTCTTTTAACATCTTCCAGCGCTTCCCGAGCCGTTTGGAGATCTCCGCGTTGTGCATGTCCGGGGACTGCTCCATGATCTTCCGCCTCTCGATCTTGGACCACACCATGAAGGCGTTCATGGGCCGCTTGATGTGACCGGACGCGGTTTTACACCAGTCCGGCTTCACCGGCACGGGGCTGCACGCCGAGGCCGGCAGCAGCTCACTGTCCTCGGGATGGGTCGCCTCGCGGGACACGCTGTGAGTCCGGAGCCCGCCATGTTCCGTGTGCTGAACCATAGTCCAGGTCTGCGTGTGTGAAGGACTCGGAGCGGAACACACACACCGTGGACGGTCTCTACTGTCTCCCGGTCTGACTCGTTCTTTACCCGGGATCTCTCTTTAACCCGGGATGTCTCTTTAACCCGACTGCATCTCTCATCTGCTTAAACTTCCAAACCGGCGTCTTAACAAGCTGATCATGAGCGCGACGTCCCCGCCCTCAACCAATCAACGCTCTTCTTCTCCGAAGCCTTCCCGCCTCCGCAGCGCTCTCAGCCAATCAGATGTCAAAGCCCACACAGAGCTCCCGCCCACAGGCGTCTAGCCGTGACGTCATGTTGTGCTGCTGGATGAGTTCAGTGAGAGTGAAAGATTAGATAAACTTCTTTATTATAAACCTGCTGTGATAATAAGAGCCTGAACATCTCCACTCTGTGTTCATGTCAGTTTAGTTAGCTTTAGCATTAGCCACAGCTCCAGGTATCTGCGAACACATTCCAGGAGATTTTTGAAGCATTCAAGGAGGCTCCAAGACTCTTCAGGTGGTCTTTAAAGGGCTTCAAGGGTCATTGCAATTGCTGTGAAAGTCCTTGAGGAACCTCTGAGTGGACTTCCCAGGAACCCTTGAAGAGGGTTTGGATGTTCCTGGAATAGGGCAGGTGTCATCGGGGTCCAGGTGTTCTCCAGGTAAGGTTGGCGGTCCTTGAGGAGGTTTGATGGGTCTTTGAGAACGTTCCAGGTCCTTTTTTTAGTCTCTCAGGAGAACTCAGCAGGTGTGAATTAAAAACAAAACCACCTGTCAAGATCACGGTAAACTGTATGATCTGTTTCCAGGCTGAGGTCCTGGAAGTCCTGATGTGGTATTCAAGGTGTCTCCCAAACGTCCTGCAGACCTCCACCAACAGAGGGCGCCAACGAGGGAGGGAGAGAGAGAGAGAGAGAGAGAGAGAGAGAGAGAGAGAGAGAGAGAGAGAGAGAGAGAGGTGTAATGAGCTCCTTCCTGTCCTGCAGTGTTCACATCTTTATGATTATTCATCTGCTGTCTGACATTCAAACACTTTAAAGGTGTGTGTGTGTGTGTGTGTGTGTGTGTGTGCGTGCGTGCGTGCGTGCGTGCGTGCGTGCGTGCGTGCGTGCGTGCGTGGGTGCGTGCGGGTGTGTGTGTGTGTGCGTGCGTGCGTGTGTGTGTGTGTGTGTGTGTGTGTGGGTGTGTTTGTGTGCGTGCGTGCGTGCGGGGGGGTGTGTGTGTGTGTGCGTGCGTGCGTGGGTGTGTGTGTGCGTGCGTGCGTGCCTGGGTGTGTGTGTGTGTGTGCGTGCGTGCGTGCGTGGGTGTGTGTGTGCGTGCGTGGGTGTGTGCGTGCGTGGGTGTGTGTGTGTGTGTGCGTGCGTGGGTGTGTGTGTGTGTGTGTGCGTGCGTGGGTGTGTGTGTGTGTGTGTGTGCGTGCGTGCGTGCGTGGGTGTGTGTGTGTGTGTGTGCGTGTGTCACCAGCCATTGACATTGATGAGCTGAGCCGTTACTCAGGAATGTGGCTGTTGTTCTGTGAGCTGTCAGAGGTCAGAGGTCAGAGGTGGAGCTGATGCTGTTGCTGCTGCAGGTGAAAACTCTTCAGGTGGGAAACAGGAACAGGAAGTAGTTTGACTTGACTGTTACATATCAGAGAGTACTACACTCTGATTGGCTGCTGGATGCTCAACATCTGACAGATTTAAAGATAAACGTTGTGAAAGGCTTTAAATAAACCGTGAAGTCGATCACAACAAACGAACAGACGAGAACAGAAGGCAGTCGTCTGCATACAAGTGACCAATGAATGATGAGAAGACATTAAACCACGAGACAGTTTAAGATTTCAGTCTCTGCCTGAAACGCTTCATTTCAGCTGCTGTCTCTTCAAGGCCCCCCTCCCCACATCCCCACTCTCCTCTGATTGGCCAGCTCCGTTTGCAGTTGCAGGAACATTTGAGTGACACTCCAGGTGGGCGTGTCCTTGAAAGAGTTGCTGTGGTGGGCGTGTCCTACACCTTAGCTCCATGCTTTGCTCTGATACATAAGGTTCTGAAAAAAACTTCACCGTGGTTTAGTCTGGACCTCCACCATCGTGTGACCACGTACCTGACCACGTACCTGACCACGTACATGACCACGTACATGACCACGTACATGTCCACGTACCTGACCACGAACATGTCCACGTAAATGACCACGTACCTGACCACGTACATGTCCACGTAAATGACCACATACCTGACCACGTACCTGACCACGTAAATGACCGCGTACCTGACCACGTACCTGTCCACGTACCTGACCACGTAAATGACCGCGTACCTGACCACGTACATGTCCACGTACCTGACCACGTACCTGACCACGTACATGTCCACGTAAATGACCACGTACCTGACCACGAACATGTCCACGTAAATGACCACGTACCTGACCACGTACCTGACCACGTAAATGACCACGTACCTGACCACGTATCTGACCACGTACCTGACCACGAACATGTCCACGTAAATGACCACGTACCTGACCACGTACCTGTCCACGTACCTGACCACGTAAATGACCGCGTACCTGACCACGTACATGACCACGTACATGACCACGTACCTGACCACGTACATGTCCACGTAAATGACCACGTACCTGACCACGAACATGTCCACGTAAATGACCACGTACCTGACCACGTACCTGACCACGTAAATGACCACGTACCTGACCACGTATCTGACCACGTACCTGACCACGAACATGTCCACGTAAATGACCACGTACCTGACCACGAACATGTCCACGTAAATGACCACGTACCTGACCACGAACATGTCCACGTAAATGACCACATACCTGACCACGTATCTGACCACGTACCTGACCACGTAAATGACCACGTACCTGACCACGAACATGTCCACGTAAATGACCACATACCTGACCACGTATCTGACCACGTACCTGACCACGTAAATGACCACGTACCTGACCACGTATCTGACCACGTACCTGACCACGAACATGTCCACGTAAATGACCACGTACCTGACCACGAACATGTCCACGTATCTGACCACGTACCTGACCACGTATCTGACCACGTATCTGACCACGTACCTGACCACGAACATGTCCACGTAAATGACCACGTACATGACCACGTACCTGCGGTTCAGTTTGATCACTTTGAAAGGCTCATAGAGACGGCGTTTAAATTAGCGGAGGATATAAATGATTATTGGTCATGTTGTAAATCGTCTTCTGTTAGGACGCCATGAAAACGAGAGTTTATCCTATCAAAATAAAATACAACATTTCTCTGTACGATGCAAATAAACAGGAAGTAAATAAACGACGTCTTCATGTTGGAGCATTCATGAAGCTTTTATTTTCTAATTTGATAAACGGACCACAGGAAGTCCTGAATAATCTGAACCTGAGGATCTGAGGCCGGTTTGGATCCAGATCCAGATCCAGGTTTTATATCAAACCCTGCAGACAGCGTGTTTTACTGTTTGGATATGTCACAGAGAAAATGTTTCTTTGTGAGCAGCTGCTGATTCTGTTCTCACATCTTATTATCACATGCAGCGTTAAAGGTCCTCCCGGCCCCCTCACAGCCCCCTCACGGCCCCCTCATGGCCCCCTCACGGCCCCCTCATGGCCCGCCCCACCCTTCTGCATTTACCATGTGTATGGGAGGGGGGGGGTTGTATTTGCATCTGTGAGAGAAGCTTCTTGTCATCAGCTGATCCCTCCTCAAACACAGCGGCTGCATGAGAATGAGCTGCGAGCACAGATCAGATGAGCTGCAGGAGGGATTCAGGTCACCTGGAGTCGCCCCCGTTCTACCATCCGCGGCGAAGACCCACGCCAAAAAAACAAACATGCAAATGTTTCCTGAGGAAAACTAGGCGTCAACTTTAAACGCTTCATCAGGTTCATCGTCATCAGTCATGTGGAGCGTTGGTTTCTTTCTGAACGTGTTCAAAAATCAAACAGACGAAGTTTTGAAACTCTTTGAGATCATTTTATTAGATATGAGGGAGAAGAGCGGGGGTGTGTGTGTGTGTGTGTGTGTGTGTGTGTGTGTGTGTGTGTGTGTGTGTGTGTGTGTGTGTGTGTGTGTGTGTGTGTGTGTGTGTGTGTGTGTGTGTGTGTGTGTGTGTCTGTCTGTCTGTCTGTCTGTCTGTCTGTCTGTCTGTCTGTCTGTCTGTCTGTCTGTCTGTCTGTCTGTCTGTCTGTCTGTCTGTCTGTCTGTCTGTCTGTCTGTCTGTCTGTCTGTCTGTCTGTCTGTCTGTCTGTCTGTCTGTCTGTGTGTGTGTGTGTGTGTGTGTGTGTGTGTGTGTGTGTGTGTGTGTGTGTGATCAATAGAGGCATGAACACAGAGTGTGGCAGCAGGCTGCATATTTGTATTCTGAGCACTGATTCTCCTCCTGCAGACTGAGTCACCATGATTGCAGCTGAGGACAGAGGTCAGAGGTGACATCAACAGACAGACATACCTTCAGTCTGACAAACTGAACACCTGAGCACGTCTGAAAGGATTCATGATGGTCTTCACCATCAGGTCAGCTACGGATCAAATCAAAACTGATGAGTCATCAAAACATTCACCCCCCGTACAGTGTGTGCTGATCGAGACATGAGATAATCAGACCTGTTTGGTTTTTTAACCAGGCTGTAAACATGTTAATGTCTGCTGTAAAAACAGGCTTTTTAGAATGGGTGTGTATGTGACTTCCTGTGCTTCTGCAGCCAGCCTCTAGTGGACACTCCAGGAACTGCAGGATTTTACACTTCAGCATCGGCTTCATTTTTCAACACCGGAGGTTGTCGCTTGTTTAGCACGTTATCTCTATTTTCTGACCTTTCAGAAAACAAATTAGAAATAAGGTATATGATTTAATAATAAGATTTTTTTATGGACGAAACAAAAATGGCAACATGAATGGATGAGTTAATACTGATGGACTCTTTACTCAGCAGCCTCTACCATCAGTGTGTGAATGTGTATGAATGGATGAGTTAATACTGATGGACTCTTTACTCAGCAGCCTCTACCATCAGTGTGTGAATGTGTATGAATGGATGAGTTAATACTGATGGACTCTTTACTCAGCAGCCTCTACCATCAGTGAGTGAATGTGTATGAATGGATGAGTTAATACTGATGGACTCTTTACTCAGCAGCCTCTACCATCAGTGAGTGAATGTGTATGAATGGATGAGTTAATACTGATGGTCTCTTTACTCAGCAGCCTCTACCATCAGTGAGTGAATGTGTATGAATGGATGAGTTAATACTGATGGACTCTTTACTCAGCAGTCTCTACCATCAGTGAGTGAATGTGTATGAATGGATGAGTTAATACTGATGGACTCTTTACTCAGCAGCCTCTACCATCAGGGTGTGAATGTGTATGAATGGATGAGTTAATACTGACGGTCTCTTTACTCAGCAGCCTCTACCATCAGTGTGTGAATGTGTATGAATGGATGAGTTAATACTGACGGTCTCTTTACTCAGCAGCCTCTACCATCAGTGTGTGAATGTGTATGAATGGATGAGTTAATACTGATGGACTCTTTACTCAGCAGCCTCTACCATCAGGGTGTGAATGTGTATGAATGGATGAGTTAATACTGATGGACTCTTTACTCAGCAGCCTCTACCATCAGGGTGTGAATGTGTATGAATGGATGAGTTAATACTGATGGTCTCTTTACTCAGCAGTCTCTACCATCAGTGTGTGAATGTGTATGAATGGATGAGTTAATACTGATGGACTCTTTACTCAGCAGTCTCTACCATCAGTGTGTGAATGTGTATGAATGGATGAGTTAATACTGATGGACTCTTTACTCAGCAGTCTCTACCATCAGTGAGTGAATGTGTATGAATGGATGAGTTAATACTGATGGTCTCTTTACTCAGCAGCCTCTACCATCAGTGTGTGAATGTGTATGAATGGATGAGTTAATACTGATGGACTCTTTACTCAGCAGTCTCTACCATCAGTGAGTGAATGTGTATGAATGGATGAGTTAATACTGATGGACTCTTTACTCAGCAGCCTCTACCATCAGTGAGTGAATGTGTATGAATGGATGAGTTAATACTGATGGACTCTTTACTCAGCAGCCTCTACCATCAGTGAGTGAATGTGTATGAATGGATGAGTTAATACTGATGGTCTCTTTACTCAGCAGACTCTACCATCAGTGAGTGAATGTGTATGAATGGATGAGTTAATACTGATGGACTCTTTACTCAGCAGCCTCTACCATCAGTGAGTGAATGTGTATGAATGGATGAGTTAATACTGATGGTCTCTTTACTCAGCAGCCTCTACCATCAGTGTGTGAATGTGTATGAATGGATGAGTTAATACTGATGGTCTCTTTACTCAGCAGACTCTACCATCAGTGAGTGAATGTGTATGAATGGATGAGTTAATACTGATGGACTCTTTACTCAGCAGCCTCTACCATCAGGGTGTGAATGTGTATGAATGGATGAGTTAATACTGATGGTCCCTTTACTCAGCAGCCTCTACCATCAGTGAGTGAATGTGTATGAATGGATGAGTTAATACTGATGGACTCTTTACTCAGCAGCCTCTACCATCAGTGTGTGAATGTGTATGAATGGATGAGTTAATACTGATGGACTCTTTACTCAGCAGCCTCTACCATCAGTGAGTGAATGTGTGTGAATGGATGAGTTAATACTGATGGTCTCTTTACTCAGCAGCCTCTACCATCAGTGTGTGAATGTGTATGAATGGATGAGTTAATACTGATGGACTCTTTACTCAGCAGCCTCTACCATCAGTGAGTGAATGTGTATGAATGGATGAGTTAATACTGATGGTCACTTTACTCAGCAGCCTCTACCATCAGTGAGTGAATGTGTATGAATGGATGAGTTAATACTGATGGTCCCTTTACTCAGCAGCCTCTACCATCAGTGAGTGAATGTGTATGAATGGATGAGTTAATACTGATGGTCTCTTTACTCAGCAGCCTCTACCATCAGTGTGTGAATGTGTATGAATGGATGAGTTAATACTGATGGACTCTTTACTCAGCAGCCTCTACCATCAGTGAGTGAATGTGTATGAATGGATGAGTTAATACTGATGGACTCTTTACTCAGCAGCCTCTACCATCAGTGTGTGAATGTGTATGAATGGATGAGTTAATACTGATGGTCTCTTTACTCAGCAGCCTCTACCATCAGTGTGTGAATGTGTATGAATGGATGAGTTAATACTGATGGACTCTTTACTCAGCAGCCTCTACCATCAGTGTGTGAATGTGTATGAATGGATGAGTTAATACTGATGGACTCTTTACTCAGCAGCCTCTACCATCAGTGAGTGAATGTGTATGAATGGATGAGTTAATACTGATGGACTCTTTACTCAGCAGCCTCTACCATCAGTGAGTGAATGTGTATGAATGGATGAGTTAATACTGATGGTCTCTTTACTCAGCAGCCTCTACCATCAGTGAGTGAATGTGTATGAATGGATGAGTTAATACTGATGGACTCTTTACTCAGCAGCCTCTACCATCAGTGAGTGAATGTGTATGAATGGATGAGTTAATACTGATGGACTCTTTATTCAGCAGCCTCTACCATCAGTGTGTGAATGTGTATGAATGGATGAGTTAATACTGATGGACTCTTTACTCAGCAGCCTCTACCATCAGTGTGTGAATGTGTATGAATGGATGAGTTAATACTGATGGTCTCTTTACTCAGCAGCCTCTACCATCAGTGAGTGAATGTGTATGAATGGATGAGTTAATACTGATGGACTCTTTACTCAGCAGCCTCTACCATCAGTGAGTGAATGTGTATGAATGGATGAGTTAATACTGATGGTCTCTTTACTCAGCAGCCTCTACCATCAGTGTGTGAATGTGTATGAATGGATGAGTTAATACTGATGGACTCTTTACTCAGCAGCCTCTACCATCAGTGTGTGAATGTGTATGAATGGATGAGTTAATACTGATGGACTCTTTACTCAGCAGCCTCTACCATCAGTGAGTGAATGTGTATGAATGGATGAGTTAATACTGATGGACTCTTTACTCAGCAGCCTCTACCATCAGTGTGTGAATGTGTATGAATGGATGAGTTAATACTGATGGACTCTTTACTCAGCAGCCTCTACCATCAGTGAGTGAATGACTTCACGTCGTCAGAAGATTAGAAAAGAACGATACAAGCTCAAGTCCATTGACCATTTCAGCAGCTGATGGAAGAAAATATTAATGTTCAGATGCCAACAGACGAGAGAGAGCAAAGAAAGAGTGAAGTCTGATGAAGAAGATGAGGAACTGCTGAACTGCTGAACTCCCAGTAGGTTAATTAGCGTAATCAGAATAATAAAGTGTTATGTTCCCAAAGATGACTCGGGGATGAGGGGAGTAACAATAAAAATAAAATCATGGGAAAGAAAGAGGAAGTAAATATAAGCAAAGTTTGAAATGATTTATTCACAAACTGAAGACAAAGAGAGAGGGGAGGGGGAGAGAGGGGGGGGGGGGAAACACAAACACAACACTACAACATGCAACATGTCGACTCTAACCCTGTTCAGAGCGCCGTTTCAAGCCGTTACTGTTCCTGTGACGTGTCCCCTTCAATCTGAATGTCGTGGAGGTGTAATAAAGGAATCTAAGATCTAATCTAATAAAACAAATACCCCCCCCCTTGTGTCGGCCCCTCCCCCCTCCTCGATTGTGTCGGCCCCTTCCACTCTGCTAACTGGGAGCTCTGGGCTGATGATGACGAGACTTCAGAGCAGCCAGCGTCTCCACCATCGACCTGCCTCAAAAAGAGGGGGAGGGGTTACCCCGAATTTGCGTTGCCATGGTATTGGGCCCCATCATCCATAATGGATGATCATTGAAATTCAGGCTACAGATACCTGACATGATGACACACTTCGAATAACACGCATCTCTCAGAGGTTACTTCAGGTCAAATCTGGTTTTATACCAATGTTGGTTAATAAGAGATCAGCTCATTAACATAATCCACAAACCGACCAATCAGGGCCAGAGTTTTCACTTCCTAAGTGACTGATAATCATAGTTTAATCTCTTGTTCTTGAAGCTTGTGATATGTTTTACTGACCACAGTCAGCCTTTTTGTCTTTTAGTTTCTTATTGCTCACTAGAGGGCAGCACCTTCGGTATTCAGTCTTTCGCTCCGTCGTGCCAGGTGTGCAGGAAGGCTACTGTGATTTAACGAGGAGGCAGAAGTCGTCCTTCAGGTGTGTGTGAGGACGAGTGGAGAGAAACTTCAAAGGTTCATGTCGATGTAGAGAAAAGACGGCATTGGTTTACAAGCTGGTTGGTTTCAATATTTTAAATAGTCTTATTTTTTCACAAAACAGAGATGAACTCTGGGTAATGGTGCGTTCCATTTACCTCGAAGGTCGGATCTCCCAGCTGGGAATGACGTCACACCCGAGTTGACCGTGTTCCTGTTACGAGTTGGTAACAGGTCGGACAGGCAACATGGACGCCTCCAGGAGAACCTTGGTTGTGTTAGTTAACACCTGACGATAACAACGCCCCACGTGACAGTGTGTGCACGAACACGCCAACATGTCCACAGATAGAACTTTAACGGTACTATCGGTGTGATCGACTTAATTACACTAATAGAGGATTAATCTGCTGAACACGATAAAGCTTAAACGTTCCTGTTGATGCACGGAGCAGCCATGTTGGTTACAGAGTCAGGATTCAGACTTTAGCGGCGTTCCTGATGACGTCTCTGTCAGGATGTGGTCTTATTTAGTTTCTATTTCAGAGTTTAGATATTGTTTTAGTTCTCATTCTTCCTCGTGTTGCTGGTTTCCCTGGTGTCTCTTAAGGTTTCATAGTGGAGTCTGTTGTATTCAGTCATTTCTTATCCCAGTGTTCTGCGTTTTGTTCCATTCTTGAGTTTTCTCTGTGTCTTCAGTGTTTCATGATTTATTTTGTAGTTGTCCTCAGTGTTTCTTGTATTCTGTCCTGCCTCTGTGTTTCCCTCCAGTGTGACTGCCCTGATTGTCTTCACCTGTGTCATTAGTCTCAGTGTTCCTTCCTCGTGTTGTCAGTTCATCGTCGTATGTTGCTGTTGGATTTTAGTTGTTGTCAGAGTTTCCCAGTGTTAGTCGTTCTTGTTTTCCCTTTTTGGTTTGAACAGAGTTTTTGTTTTTGCCTTTTTTGTTAAAATAAATTATTTTTTGTTGGATCTGCATTTGGGTCCAGTTCATATGTTTTCAACGCCCGTGACAGTATCAGACCAGACCAGCACCATATGTCCCCAGATGTGATATTGTCAACGGGCATGGTGGGCCACTGCTTGAACCCCCAGGCCCCAGAGCGCCGACTAAACTATAAACCACAGCAGTGGCTCAAAATGTGCAACGTTTGCAATGACAGTAGGAAGCCTCGCTAAGGGGGCCCCATCTGACAACACTCACTCTTGTTCTCCACTAAAGTTGTTCTCACACTTGCACTCCTGAAAAATTCCTGGAGACCTTCAGGAGGATTGACCCTGAAAGCAAGAATATGTGTCTTTCTATCAATGCTACGTGTAGTTGAACAGAATCACAATCTGAACTAAAGAGTGGAGAAGAACATACTGGAGAACAGGAAACAGAATGCAGCAGGTTCATTAGAGCACGGAGATCGTAGAGGTGGCGTGCAGACAGTCTATGGTCGTGCAGCGATCACAGGGAATAAACGTCACCACCCCCTCCCACTCGCTCGAGGTGAATTCTCCTGATTATATCCTGCTGCGTTCTCACATCAGCTCACTCTGACTTTCTGCAGAATAAATACGAGGAGGCTGGAGGAGAAACTCCGGTGAAGAGAGAAACATTCAGCTGTTTGTGTTCACACATGCAGCTCAGCATGAACACTTCAGGAGGTTTCTGCAGTTGTGAGAATTGGATGCATTATTATCTAAGTTTGTCAATGGCAGTCCCCAAAGGAAACGAAGAAGAATGATCAGTCTGGATAAAGATTGTGAGAAAGAAATGATCATGAAGAAGGAAGAAGAAGAAACGACAGACTTAACAAACGCTGATGAAGAGAGAGATCTTGTTCTGCTTGTCTGGCTTCATAACATGTAGATAAAAAAAGAGAAATAAAGTCACTACGTGCTGATTCTCCTCGTCTTCAGCGATCAGCTGATATCACAAACGTCCGCTCAGAGAACTGTGACGCTGGACACTTTGAGCTGAGTCCACGTAACGTGTCCTGCGTCTCTCCACCTCTGGTGATGGATGCACTTTGTGGCCTCTCCATCAAAAGGGTCATGTGACCGCTTTTAAAGGCATGCTGGGAGAGTCACCACTCTGCCTCCCCCCTTCCCAGCAGGAGGGTCACCTTTTCTCCCCCGACATCCTCCACAGCCACGCCCCCCCGCTGAGCCCGGACCTTTATCCAGAGCTTTGAAGCCTCAGTGAGTGTCCAACCACAGAGACATAATCATTTAATAATCCACCTGCCTGTCTGTCATATATTAACACTGTGGAGACACAATCATCAATGTGTTCCATCAGGAGGCAGCTGAACGAGGCCAATAAATCAATCAAATCAATTGAGAAGTGGGACTTCTTTCTCATCGACTTCTACACAATCATGGGAAGAAGAACTTCTTCTTCTTTGTAATCATAAATCGTAGTATTGGTCAGAATGTTTTCCTAATGATGACGATAATGAAGAAGTAATATGATCCGAGTTCATCCTGACGGGAACATGAAAGTCTGAAGTTATCAAGTGTATTCACTCGAAACCAAAACCGCTCACTTCCTGGTTATGTTTCAAAATAAAACGAAGGAGTAGGATTCATCCTTCATATCGCAGAAAGTAGACGTTATTGGATCAGTGTTGTAAATCGTTCAAGATGTAAACACGACCTCACAGGATTTAGATTTCCCGTCCTACAGAGGCCACACTGAGTCTTACCATAGAGCTCTATGGAGCGTGTAGAGAACATCAGTCTGCCGATACAGACTCTTCCTGTCCTCTGTCCTAATCACCTGGATGTGCTCAGACCTGCACCTTCGTTCACAGTTATTGACTTCCTCACAGCAGCCCTCAGGTTAAAGTAACCGTCCAATCAATGACTCAGGAGCGATTCTCCTTTATTGCGTTGGAGGGATGCTGAATCCTTTTCCTCCGTCTTAATGGCTGCAAATTAAAGCGGTCGCAGATGTCAACATGAAAGTCTGGAGGTGGAGACGAGATTAAGGAAGGGTCCGTACACGGTGAAGTGCAGGTTCACCAAAAATGTTTCCGTACTCGACATCTCAGGCCGGGAGGTCTTCTACAGATGTCGCTGTAAAGGGTGTGTGCAGGGAGCGGTAGATCAGACTCGGCTGCGTTCGGTAACTCTCGGTACTTCTGAACGTGACGGTCAACGTTCGTGAGTTTGAAAAAGATTTCACCCAGAACATGAGCACCATCAATAAACGTGTTCAGGCTCAACACTGCTTTAATGATTCCTCGTCACATTAAGAATACATAAAATCAATATGCGAGCAACACCTGGCGTATGCGGCTATAATCAGAGAGCTGTCTGTTTAAATAAGATGGAGGACGGCGGTGGTCGTGTGTGATGGAGGGCAGAACGCCGTGCTCTGACAGGCTCCAAACAGAAGCTGTCAAAGCTGTAACGGCGTGCAGGTTTCTGCAGAGCCGCTGATGGATTCAGCTGTCTGAATCCATTTCTGCAGCCGGACGGACGCAGCAGACAGAGAGGCCTTATTCTGCTGCAATTAACCACCAACCACAGCGGTAACCACCTCCCACCGCCGCCACGCTGCGACCGCAATCACCATACAAAGAGAAAACATTGGGAAAAATACATTAATATCCTGCCGAAACAACACGGGATATTTTTAGAGACGCAAATCAGGAGGGGACCTGTCAGCTTTAAGTGGAGGAAAAATTACGGTGGGGGAGGGGCGTATGTGTGTGCGTGCATGCGTGCGTGCGTGCGTGCGTGCGTGCGTGTGTGCGCGCGTGCACGTGTGTGTGTGTGTGGGGGGGGGGGGCGTTTTAGACCGTTCAGACTATTTTACAGATTCAGTCTACAATCCGACAACTAACCAGAGACTATCCCGGGGTAGACGGGGGGATTAATTGATGGCAGATTCAGGGGCGCCGTCCAGTGACAAACCTACTACAGACCAGAGAGTAACCTGAAATGATTGAGAGACTAACACGTCAGAGACTGAGGATTACCTGGGGACGGATTTAGGATTAAACAGAGAGTAGAACCAGGATTAGTAAAGAAGAGTGAGGATAGACAAGGCTGTTGGATTGTAAAAGAACTGACCAGGGGTTAACTGGGTACAAACCAGAGATTATCCTGGGGCCCAACGGGGATCATCAGGGACAGATTATGGAAGAAGTGGAGAGACTTAACAGGATATACAGATCAGGGTTTAGTCTACGATGAACCAGCAATTAACCTGAAACCAACCACAGATGATCCTGTAGGACAAACTGTGGATGAACTGGGAAGTCTCTAACTGTGGATTGAAATGTTTCCCTGATAGAGAAAAGAGGTTACTGACAGGATTAAGAAACTAGTGACCAGGGATGAACTGGGTATAGACCAGTGTCTACCCCACTAGAAACCAGAGATGATCCTAAAAACAAACCAGAGATGATCCAGAAAACAAACCAGAGATGATCCAGAAAACAAACCAGAGATGATCCAGAAACAAACCAGAGATGATCCAGAAAACAAACCAGAGATGATCCAGAAAACAAACCAGAGATGATCCAGAAAACAAACCAGAGATGATCCTGGGACGGACTTTGTATTCAAGAGTGCTGACCTGATAAAGAAGGGGTTTACAAGTTATCACTGACCAAAAAATAACAAGATAGAGACCCATGTTTAACCAACAGAAACTATTCAGGATGAACCTTTGACCATCCAGAGATGATCCTGGGACAGACCAGGGAGTCATGTACGACAGAGGTATAAGAGAAGAGTAATGACAGGATAGTGGACAGTGTGAGAAACTACAGACCAGAGATTAACTGGGGACAGACTGTGGATCAAATGGAGAGTAAACTTTGCATCAGAGTGAATTTAAAAAGCATTGACCAGAGATTCCTTTGACGTTCCTTCGACAGACTAACCTGAAACAAACCTTGGCCAGATTAGAGACTTCTTTCTGGCAGATTATGGAAAAAAGAGGTGAGTAGTAACCGGATTGTGAAGACCAAACCTGCATTAGGAGAAACCAGGGATTAACCTGAGACACACCGGACCAGAGCAGGGATTAACCTGAGACACACCGGACCAGAGCAGGGATTAACCTGAGACACACCGGACCAGAGCAGGGATTAACCTGAGACACACCGGACCAGAGCAGGGATTAACCTGAGACACACCGGACCAGAGCAGGGATTAATCTGAGACACACCGGACCAGAGCAGGGATTAACCTGAGACACACCAGACCACAGCAGGGATTAACCTGAGACACACCGGACCACAGCAGGGATTAACCTGAGACACACCGGACCACAGCAGGGATTAACCTGAGACACACCGGACCAGAGCAGGGATTAACCTGAGACACACCGGACCAGAGCAGGGATTAACCTGAGACACACCTGACCAGAGCAGGGATTAACCTGAGACACACCGGACCAGAGCAGGGATTAACCTGAGACACACCGGACCACAGCAGGGATTAACTGGAGACCGGAGACTTGTTTATTTTCCCTGTAGCTCTATGAGGCTCGCTGCAGCGCCCCCTTCAGGCTCAGTTTACCTCAGTCAGATGGGTCAGATTTATGTGATCCACATGAGTCTGGACTGAATGTGAGGCCGTCCTTCAGTCTGAGAGCCGAGCAGCTGGTTTTCTAAAGACTCAAACAGAGACCAAGCTGTCACCCCCCCGTCACTATCCTTCTATGGGACCCTCTCCATTATAGTGAAGGGGGGGCAGAATGGATCTAGGCCAAAGAGGCTGTCCCCCTCCTCCTCACGGCCAGGATTAGGGGGGTTCATCTGGGAGACCCCGCTGGGATCCATCATGCAGACACACAGAGCAGTTAAAACCACACTGGGACCAGAACTTCTGTTTGAGCTTCTTCTTCTTCAGAAACACGAACGCAGAACATCGACGAGTAAACAAAAATGTTCTTTAATTCTCTAAACAAATAAATATAAACAAACTGTTTGTAAACAGTTTGTGTCTCTCTTCATGTAAACGTGTAAATATCTACGAGGAGAGAAGACGGAGGAAACGTTTTCGCATCTGAACTCCTGAAAATATCTCGATCACTTCAGGAGGACTGCTCTTGAAATCCTCCTGACCTGTTCACACATGCACCTCACTGCAGGAGACTATCCCTGTCAGACAGGGGGGGGGGGGGGAGTCCTCTATACGACGCTATAATGAGAATATCTGTCTTTCTATCAATGCTACGTGTAGTTGAACAGAATCACAATCTGAACTAAAGAGTGGAGAAGAACATACTGGAGAACAGGAAACAGAATGCAGCAGGTTCATTAGAGCACGGAGATCGTAGAGGTGGCGTGCAGACAGTCTATGGTCGTGCAGCGATCACAGGGAATAAACGTCACCACCCCCCCTCCCACTCGCTCGAGGTGAATTCTCCTGATTATATCCCTGCTGCGTTCTCACATCAGCTCACTCTGACTTTCTGCAGAATAAATACGAGGAGGCTGGGTAATCCCATTTTTAATCGCATGATATAAATTCTATTATTTCACATTTTCTAATATTTCTGCTTTTATTTTGAAAGTTTGTCTGTCTTAAGCCCTGAGTATATTTCTTTGAACTATGCGTAGTAAACTCATGACATCAGCCTAACATATCCTGCGGTGATTTGGAGCGTTGGTTGTGCACGTCCTCAGAAAAAGCAACAAACGTGCATGCCAAAATAGCCGGCGACAGGTCATCCCTACTTCAGTGTTTAACGCTGTCTGATTTATGTGGCGCTCCCACTAGAAGAATCCTCCAGTCACACGCGTTGTACATGAAGGCAAGTATGTGAACATTTACGTTCATGACGCAGCCGGTTGTCTACGCGAATGCAGGATTCAAAAGCGAAAATATCTGAGCCTTAAAGCTGAGAGTCCTTTACTTACTGTGTGCTTTTATTTTGAAATAAAGTAAGGCCCTTCTGGTATATGAAAGGTTAGGACAGGAAGTTAAGCCCAGAAACAGGAAGTGGTTAGGGATCCCAAAGTGAGGTCAAACAGCTCAAAGGAACGGTAACAAAGGTCAATGTGTGATGTCATAAGGTGAACGGTAACAAAGGTCAATGTGTGATGTCATCAGGTGAACGGTAACAAAGGTCAATGTGTGATGTCATAAGGTGAACGGTAACAAGGTCAATGTGTGATGTCATCAGGTGAACGGTAACAAAGGTCAATGTGTGATGTCATCAGGTGGATATGACTTTGGACTCGTCAGCTGAGCTGTCTGAGAGTTTGTTAAAGTGAAATGAGACATTCAAAGATGCAGCAGTGTCCTTCTTTTACATCACTGAGACTACAGGGAGACACTGAGGACCACTATCTACAGGGAGACACTGAGGACCACTATCTACAGGGAGACACTGAGGACCACTATCTACAGGGAGACACTGAGGACCACTATCTACAGGGAGACACTGAGGACCACTATCTACAGGGAGACACTGAGGACCACTATCTACAGGGAGACACTGAGGACCACTATCTACAGGGAGACACTGAGGACCACTATCTACGGGGAGACACTGAGGACCACTATCTACAGGGAGACACTGAGGACCACTATCTACAGGGAGACACTGAGGACCACTATCTACAGGGAGACACTGAGGACCACTATCTACAGGGAGACACTGAGGACCACTATCTACAGGGAGACACTGAGGACCACTATCTACAGGGAGACACTGAGGACCACTATCTACAGGGAGACACTGAGGACCACTATCTACAGGGAGACACTGAGGACCACTATCTACAGGGAGACACTGAGGACCACTATCTACAGGGAGACACTGAGGACCACTATCTACAGGGAGACACTGAGGACCACTATCTACAGGGAGACACTGAGGACCACTATCTACAGGGAGACACTGAGGACCACTATCTACAGGGAGACACTGAGGACCACTATCTACAGGGAGACACTGAGGACCCCTATCTACAGGGAGACACTGAGGCACTGAGGACCACTATCTACAGGGAGACACTGAGGACCACTATCTACAGGGAGACACTGAGGACCACTATCTACAGGGAGACACTGAGGACCACTATCTACGGGGAGACACTGAGGACCACTATCTACAGGGAGACACTGAGGACCACTATCTACGGGGAGACACTGAGGACCACTATCTACAGGGAGACACTGAGGACCACTATCTACAGGGAGACACTGAGGACCCCTATCTACAGGGAGACACTGAGGCACTGAGGACCACTATCTACAGGGAGACACTGAGGACCACTATCTACAGGGAGACACTGAGGACCCCTATCTACAGGGAGACACTGAGGACCACTACCTACGGGGAGACACTGAGGACCACTATCTACAGGGAGACACTGAGGACCACTATCTACGGGGAGACACTGAGGACCACTATCTACAGGGAGACACTGAGGACCACTATCTACAGGGAGACACTGAGGACCACTATCTACAGGGAGACACTGAGGACCACTATCTACAGGGAGACACTGAGGACCACTATCTACAGGGAGACACTGAGGACCACTATCTACAGGGAGACACTGAGGACCACTATCTACAGGGAGACACTGAGGACCACTATCTACGGGGAGACACTGAGGACGACTATCTACAGGGAGACACTGAGGACCACTATCTACAGGGAGACACTGAGGACGACTATCTACAGGGAGACACTGAGGACCACTATCTACAGGGAGACACTGAGGACCACTATCTACAGGGAGACACTGAGGACGACTATCTACAGGGAGACACTGAGGACCCCTATCTACAGGGAGACACTGAGGACCACTACCTACGGGGAGACACTGAGGACCACTATCTACAGGGAGACACTGAGGACCACTATCTACGGGGAGACACTGAGGACCACTATCTACAGGGAGACACTGAGGACCACTATCTACAGGGAGACACTGAGGACCACTATCTACAGGGAGACACTGAGGACCACTATCTACAGGGAGACACTGAGGACCACTATCTACAGGGAGACACTGAGGACCACTATCTACAGGGAGACACTGAGGACCACTATCTACGGGGAGACACTGAGGACCACTATCTACAGGGAGACACTGAGGACCACTATCTACAGGGAGACACTGAGGACCACTATCTACTGGGAGACACTGAGGACCACTATCTACAGGGAGACACTGAGGACCACTATCTACAGGGAGACACTGAGGACCACTATCTACGGGGAGACACTGAGGACCACTATCTACAGGGAGACACTGAGGACCACTATCTACAGGGAGACACTGAGGACCACTATCTACGGAGAGACACTGAGGACCACTATCTACAGGGAGACACTGAGGACCACTATCTACAGGGAGACACTGAGGACCACTACCTACAGGGAGACACTGAGGACCACTATCTACAGGGAGACACTGAGGACCACTATCTACAGGGAGACACTGAGGACCACTATCTACAGGGAGACACTAAGGACCACTATCTACAGGGAGACACTGAGGACCACTATCTACAGGGAGACACTGAGGACCACTATCTACGGAGAGACACTGAGGACCACTATCTACGGAGAGACACTGAGGACCACTATCTACAGGGAGACACTGAGGACCACTATCTACGGAGAGACACTGAGGACCACTATCTACGGAGAGACACTGAGGACCACTATCTACAGGGAGACACTGAGGACCACTATCTACAGGGAGACACTGAGGACCACTATCTACGGAGAGACACTGAGGACCACTATCTACAGGGAGACACTGAGGACCACTATCTACAGGGAGACACTGAGGACCACTATCTACAGGGAGACACTGAGGACCACTATCTACAGGGAGACACTGAGGACCACTATCTACAGGGAGACACTGAGGACCACTATCTACAGGGAGACACTGAGGACTGCTATCTACAGGGAGACACTGAGGACCACTATCTACGGGGAGACACTGAGGACCACTATCTACGGTGAGCCTGAAGGGACAAAATTTAAATGTAATATTATTATCATTATAATAATTAAGAGGTAAGGTAGGCTGCGGCCGTGTTTCCTTGTCGGCTCAGATTGATGAGGTTTTTCAAACCTGCAGCAGCTGAGCGGCTCTGCGGCCTCGAGCTGCGTTCACAAACAGCAGGCAGCTTCACACACAAAGAGCCGCCTGCAGCAGAGAAGAAAAGAAGCTTTAGGAAACAAAACACCGACCGTCCTCCGACCAAACCCCCCGACGGGCCGCGACACACGACACGCTTTTCTTCTCCTTTAGTTCAGGAGGAGGGGCGGCTCTGATTTTCTGTCTGAAAGGTTTTGTTTCTGGGTTGGATTTTGGAGTTTGGCTTCGTTCATGTGTTTTACTTTTTACTCTTTTACTGCAGAGGGGAAGTGTTTTTCTGATCTCTCGAAAGTTTGAGCGTCACATCTCTTATAAATACTGCGGCGCAGTTTCCACCAACTCTCAGCAGACGACCATGTTTTCACTCTAACTTGGCGTGGCTGCTAGCGCCCCCTGTCTGTGAGTTAGATGTTATAATTAATGAGAATTGTTTACATAGAAAAATACAACTGTTCCTCAAATGACTCACCTGGCGTGTCCTCCGGGCAGTAAAGTTCTGCCTGTGCGCTTGGAGGCGTTTACATGAAGCGTTTGTACACTGAGAATGAAAGCGCTGCACGTCCGTCCTGTCTCTATGACAACAGTCTATCTACAACGGCCGCTGTATGACCGACGCTGCTCCGTTACTTTTTACTGCATGTTTTATATTTGAGATCGTTTGTTTCCCGATCAGACACGGAGCGAGGACGATTTGGGTACAATTTTTTTGAATTTTTTGAATTTTTCTGCTCAATGGAAACAACTAAAAAATGGCAGGTGGACACTGGGCCTAACGGATCATTTAAACACAAACAACACGGCGCAAAGAGACGCTGTTCGCTCTGCAGCGCAGTGACGGGAACATTTAAGCCTTTGTGTGTGTTTCTTGAGTTACTTTTTTCTTTTTGACCGGTTTGCTCGGGTTTAGCGGCGAGGAAGGCGCTCAAACTTTTGTGAATGAGTGTGTAACCTCTGAAAACGTCCTCTGGGAGTGATGACTTCCTGTCGCCAGGCTTTAGCAGTAAAGGACTCCAGACTCCTCCCTCTGTGTCGACTTGCAGCGTGAGAATGGAGGAAAGACACGACGTCTCAGAGCGGATCGTTAGATGCACTTATCTTAGCTGTTTCGCCGTTAGCAAACTGTCCAAGGCCTCCAGGGGAGGAAGTAAGGCAAGAAACACGAGACCTTCAAAATAAAACAGGAAACACTAGAGACACAAAGGACAAGAACTACAAAATAAAACAGGAAACACTAGAGACACACAGGACACGAACTACAAAATAAAACAGGAAACACTAGAGACACACAGGACAAGAACTACAAAATAAAACAGGAAACACTAAAGACACACAGGACAAGAACTACAAAACAAAGCAGGAAACACTAGAGACACACAGGACAAGAACTACAAAACAAAACAGGAAACACTAGAGACACACAGGACAAGAACTACAAAATAAAACAGGAAACTTTAAAGACACACAGGACAAGAACTACAAAATAAAACAGGAAACACTAGAGACACACAGGACAAGAACAACAAAATAAAACAGGAAACACTAGAGACACACAGCACAAGAACTACAAAATAAAACAGGAAACATTAGAGACACACAGGACAAGAACAACAAAATAAAACAGGAAACACTAGAGACACACAGGACAAGAACTACAAAATAAAACAGGAAACACTAAAGACACACAGGACAAGAACTACAAAATAAAACAGGAAACACTAGAGACACACAGGACAAGAACTTCAAAATAAAACAGGAAACACTAGAGACACACAGGACAAGAACTTCAAAATAAAACAGGAAAGACTAAAGACACATAAATAAAGCATTATCAGCCACAGGGGGCACCAGTGAGCTCATTCCAGAGGGGAGAATATACAAACACATCTGAATGTTTTTGTTTTTCAGATTTTTGATAAACTACAAAATCGTGGACCATTTGTCAATCAGTCAGTAGAAACAGACAAGAAGATGTTGATGTTGGGAACATGAAGTCTTTAGCTGTTCTGAAACAAACAGTGAAAAAATCAGATAATTGTCGAGTATTTATTTTTAAATGTTGTGATTATAGACAGACTTCTGCAGAGAATTTAAAAGTCATCATAGACATTAAAATGAACCTTTGGAGCTCTTTGTCTGCGACGCAGTGTGCTAATAAAGCTGCTTTAAAGGAGAAAAAACGTGAAAAGACGAAGGAGTGATCAAGCGGAGAGGCTCTTTTCTTCACCCTCGACTTTCTGTGACTGAACAAACAGTGTGAGCCTTTCTGCTCGGGGCGTCTTCACCTCTGAGGGTTACAGGCCGGCTCGCTAATAAGCACCAACACAAAACCCCCAGCAGGCCCAGGGGGAGGAGGAGGAGGGAGGAGGGGGGGAGGAGGGGGAGGCAGATGCCAGACTCGGGCCCCGGCAGATGGGGCCTGATGAATCCTGAAAAGGAGGAATTGAAACCCGGAGAAGTTGCCAAGCGGCCGGCTGTAATTATCGCCGCGCCTTTGGGTTCATTGTCAATTAGAGTGGCGGTTGGGGCGAGTGACAGCTGTGGCAGATGGTGAGGGTCCAAAGAGAGAGAGAGAGAGAGAGGAGGGGGAGACGGTCCCTAAAGGTTTCCTCTCTGTCATTAAGTCTAAACTCTGCTTCATGCTGTGATTTCTACGTTTCTGCTCTTTGATTCAACGCTCCAATGCACCAGCATGAAGAATGAGATCACTTTAACAAACTCGTGTTTCCCTTTAAAACACAAAAAATAATAAATATCAAAACAAGAAAAAAAGTTGTTTTGTTAGCGTGCTAATGTTAGCGCTCTTTAGTTAGCTCGTAGCTTCACATTCATGTAAATTTACACAGAATGAGCGTGATCTAAAAACGCTTATGTGACATCCAAATAATCAGTGAGTATGTTCTTCTTCTTCTCTCTAGTTCTTGACTCAAACAGCTTTTATACACAAGGGGAGGAGCCGGCCGTCCCGTCCATGTAAACACGGCTCTGACAACAACACAGCCAGCGGGACTCGAGCTTCTCCCTCATTGTAGACAGTCATGACTCAGAGACACATTTACAGGAGAGACTGGATTTATGATTTATTGATGTGGAACATGTTGTGATGAGGCTGAAGCTTTCTCTGCCATGTCGTCGGTCTGTGGGTCTCTCTTGTTTGTTTTGTCCATGTGTTGTTGTTTTTATGTGGAGTATTTGTGTGTGTGTGTGTGTGTGTGTGTGTGTGTCTTGTTAAAAGGACTGAATAGAAAAGTAAATGCTTCTCTCTCCCCTCCTCACAGTTCTGCTCATTGTTTAGAGGAACCACTCCTCCTCCTCCCCCTCCCCCTCCTCCTCCCCCTCCTTTCCCCCCTCCTCCTAGTTCCACCTGTTAACACGGAGGAGGTGGAGCTTATGAGCTCTACTTCATCCAGTCAGCAGGGGGAGCTCTGAATGCTTCACTCTCAGCTGGCAGCTGTTTCTCCATCTTTGATCCGATCAGTGATATTGACCTCCTAAATGTTTAAATGGAACTCTTCATTATATCTGAGAACTTCATCTGTGTGACAGCAGAGCTGATTTAAGACCACTTTATTTGCTCTCCGATTACCTTGATGAAAAGGTGAAAGTAAACTTTTTTCATCACGATGAAATGACTTCAATAATTAAAATAATGAAATTACAACATGTCATCCTGCGATTCTTCACTTCCTGTGCGACCGTGTTTCCGTCAGTAATCCGTCTCCGTCACTTTAAATGTTTCTAAACTTTCTCTGTGTGTTCAAGTCTGTGAGTCCGCCCACTGATGTTTGATTTGACCAATCAGAACGCTGGATGAGTGTGTGTGTGTGTGTGTGTGTGTGTGTGTGTGTGTGTGTGTGTGTGTGTGTGTGTGTGTCTGTGTGTGTGTGTTTTGGGCTCCATCTGCTGTGTGAAGGGCCACAACTCTGTGTCAAAGGTCATTGTTTCCAATAATAGCTGCTGTCAGCCAACAGCTCGGTCTCCATGACGCTGACAGCGTGACCTCCTCCTCCTCTCCTTCTTCTCCTTCTCCTTCATTTCTTCTACTTCTATTCTAATTTTTTGCTTCTTACATTCATCTCCTTCTTTCCCTCCTTGTCCAGAATCAGCTGATTAGCTGTTATCGATGTTGACCTCTCATTTTTTTTGTGGAAAGAACTGAGGTCCATCATTGTGAGAACGCAGCCCCATCAGCGTGAGAGTGCAGCCCCATCAGCGTGAGAGTGCAGCCCCATCAGCGTGAAAGTGCAGCTCTGTCAGTGTGAGAGTGCAGCCCCATCAGCGTGAGAGTGCAGCTCTGTCAGAGTGAGAGTGCAGCTCTGTCAGTGTGAGAGTGCAGCTCTGTCAGTGTGAGAGTGCAGCTCTGTCAGCTTGAGAGTGCAGCTCTGTCAGTGTGAGAGTGCAGCCCCATCAGCGTGAGAGTGCAGCTCTGTCAGTGTGAGAGTGCAGCCCCATCAGCGTGAGAGTGCAGCTCTGTCAGAGTGAGAGTGCAGCTCTGTCAGTGTGAGAGTGCAGCTCGTCAGTGTGAGAGTGCAGCTCCGTCAGTGTGAGAGTGCAGCTCTGTCAGTGTGAGAGTGCAGCTCTGTCAGTGTGAGAGTGCAGCTCTGTCAGAGTGAGAGTGCAGCTCCGTCAGTGTGAGAGTGCAGCTCTGTCAGAGTGAGAGTGCAGCTCTGTCAGTGTGAGAGTGGAGCTCTGTCAGTGTGAGAGTGCAGCTCTGTCAGTGTGAGAGTGCAGCTCTGTCAGTGTGAGAGTGCAGCTCGTCAGTGTGAGAGTGCAGCTCTGTCAATGTGAGAGTGCAGCTCCGTCAGTGTGAGAGTGCAGCTCTGTCAGCTTGAGAGTGCAGCTCTGTCAGTGTGAGAGTGCAGCTCTGTCAGTGTGAGAGTGCAGCTCTGTCAGTGTGAGAGTGCAGCTCTGTCAGCGTGAGAGTGCAGCTCCGTCAGTGTGAGAGTGCAGCTCGTCAGTGTGAGAGTGCAGCTCTGTCAGTGTGAGAGTGCAGCTCTGTCAGTGTGAGAGTGCAGCTCCGTCAGTGTGAGAGTGCAGCTCTGTCAGTGTGAGAGTGCAGCTCTGTCAGTGTGAGAGTGCAGCTCCGTCAGTGAGAGAGTGCAGCTCTGTCAGTGTGAGAGTGCAGCTCTGTCAGTGTGAGAGTGCAGCTCCGTCAGTGTGAGAGTGCAGCTCCGTCAGTGTGAGAGTGCAGCTCCGTCAGTGTGAGAGTGCAGCTCCGTCAGTGTGAGAGTGCAGCTCCATCAGTGTGAGAGTGCAGCTCCATCAGTGTGAGAGTGCAGCTCTGACAGTGTGAGAGTGCAGCTCTGTCAGCGTGAGAGTGCAGCTCTGTCAGTGTGAGAGTGCAGCTCCATCAGTGTGAGAGTGCAGCTCTGTCAGTGTGAGAGTGCAGCTCTGTCAGTGTGAGAGTGCAGCTCTGTCAGTGTGAGAGTGCAGCTCTGTCAGAGTGAGAGTGCAGCTCTGTCAGAGTGAGAGTGCAGCTCCGTCAGAGTGAGAGTGCAGCTCCGTCAGAGTGAGAGTGCAGCTCTGTCAGTGTGAGAGTGCAGCTCTGTCAGAGTGAGAGTGCAGCTCTGTCAGAGTGAGAGTGCAGCTCCGTCAGAGTGAGAGTGCAGCTCCGTCAGAGTGAGAGTGCAGCTCTGTCAGTGTGAGAGTGCAGCTCTGTCAGAGTGAGAGTGCAGCTCTGTCAGTGTGAGAGTGCAGCTCTGTCAGTGTGAGAGTGCAGCTCCGTCAGTGTGAGAGTGCAGCTCCGTCAGTGTGAGAGTGCAGCTCCATCAGTGTGAGAGTGCAGCTCCGTCAGAGTGAGAGTGCAGCTCCGTCAGAGTGAGAGTGCAGCTCTGTCAGTGTGAGAGTGCAGCTCTGTCAGAGTGAGAGTGCAGCTCCATCAGTGTGAGAGTGCAGCTCTGTCAGTGTGAGAGTGCAGCTCCGTCAGAGTGA
Source organism: Tautogolabrus adspersus (assembly GCA_020745685.1). Classification (NCBI taxonomy): domain Eukaryota; kingdom Metazoa; phylum Chordata; class Actinopteri; order Labriformes; family Labridae; genus Tautogolabrus; species Tautogolabrus adspersus. Next base: position 31,946,594 of record CM036543.1, read on the forward strand.
GAGTGCAGCTCAGAGATGAAGCAGAGAGAGGGAGAACATGCGGAATGAGTTATGGAGATATTAGAGACTGTGATGTATTCGTAGTGAGTCAAACCCTCAGTGTTCATAGTTTTTGTCGGTGTCTTAACTCACTCCACCTCTCTCCTGCCTCCACCTGAGCCTCTGTCCTGCATGATAAACATTACTTCAGTTCATGTCAGCATTACTGAGGTGACTGTTGTGCTTCTTTATCTCTCAGACACACATGTGGCCCTGAGTGAGTGTGTTAATGATTCTCACTGAGTTCATTAAGAGTCTGTCCTTTGTGTTCATTATCTGTCCTGCAGCCTCCCTCCCTCCTCTTGCTGCAGCGTTATGAAACATCCTCCCTGCACCAATCAAGTGAACACACTAATTGTAAAGTAATAACATGTGTGACATGCTGCATGGTGCTGGCCCAGCTCTGCTGTAATGACTCATTCACGGAGTCATTTATAACGGAGACGTGCTCTATGTGGCATTTAACAGTCATGTGACTCGCTATTCATCAGAGACGCCGTCTGAGCTGGAAGACAGAGAGTGAAGAATCAAAGTGAAGAGCTGTCAGACACTCGGCTCGTTGTGTTCTCCAGATCTATGCTGTATTTTAAAATTATTATAAGAAGATGTGAAGCATAAAAACACGAGTGTGAAGCGTGAGCGTTGTGTCGATGCAGCGTGTGAGTAACGTTGTTGATGCTGTAAGAGCTAAAGTGTACGTGCAGTTTGAGCTAACTGTTTGATTCTGACACTGTGACAGTTCTGACTTAGACTAAAACTAGAGATTTATTTCAGGACAATTTAGTGTTCCTCCCTTCATCAGGGCCCCCTCCCTCCCCCACTATGATGCACTGCTCCTAGCCCAAGCTATATAGAAAGAAAATGAATGTTTATTCAGAGGGTCCTGTTTGATTTGGAGGGTCATTTAGAGGCATCAGTTTCACTTTCATGACCAGATAAAAACTCTTCACAGGAGCTTTGAGTTAGAATTTCACAGATCGGAATTAGCATAAAGAAAACTTTAGAAGAGGACATCAACAAAGAGTGATGGTCCACAGAAACCTCGTCTGTTTCACTCTGTTAAATTGGATTGTGGGTCCTGTTTCAGGGTCAGCGTCGGGGGGCCCTGGGCTCTTTAACCTGATTGTGGGGCCGGCGGCTGCTGACAAGCAGAAGAGATTCATCAGAGAGGAGGTGATAAAGCAGCAGGCAGCTGCAGCCGCCGAGCAGAGCTTGTGTTCAGAGATTAGCATGAGAAAGCAGAGAGGAGGCTCCTGCAGCTCGCGCTCTGCAAACACAGCAAGAGAAAAGAGGAAGATAAACATGAGCACAAGCACCCGACCCCGAGTTTAACTTCACAAGAAGTGTTTGACCGAGGAGCAGACGGCCAATGGACAGACTGCAGCTCCGGATCGCAGACGGGCCATGAAGTTTAAAAGTTCTGAAAGCATTTCTGCTCAAAGTCTAAACATTTCAATTCAGTTTGCAACTCTAACAATATGTGCTGCCCCTTCAGCTTTTAACACAGAGGGCCTGATTTACAAAGGATTGTGCTGCAAATGAGTCAAGAAGACATCGTCTGATTCACAAACACACAGAAAGGGTTAAATGTTCCTCTAACTGCGCTGCAGAGCAAACAGTGTCTCTGATCGTCAGCACTGTTTGTATTAAAATGATTCAATATTCATAAAAAGTGTCTAATTCACAAACAGTGGCGCTAACAGCCTCGCAGTTGCCCAGAACTTCCACCAGATACGTCTGCATTGCTTGTCCGCTTGGTTATGGCTCTGTGCACCCTCGTCCATCAACACCCACAGGCTGCGTTCTCAGACTGCAGCACGGAGAGCACAGCCGGACAGCTGGAGTCACGAGACAAAGGAGTTCTCTCGGTATTTACAGATTACACTTGCGACAGCGCGAGATAATACGATGTATGTGGTATAAAAGCATATAAAACCCTTATAAACACAACAACAAACACAAATAAGGTCTTTTTTCTGAACCGTCAAAACAGAGTGTTTTATTCTGAAAATAAACCGGATGTTTATGTTGTTTTGGTGTCTGACTTCCTGTCCCACTCGATCCACTCTGTGGTAAATTAATGCTCTGTGCTCTGACATCCTGCAGAAATAGAAGCCTTGTTTATCTGCTGCAGGACTCCGGACTGACGGAGCTGAGACGCAGCGCAGCGGAGCTGGTGGAAGCACGCACAATGAATAAAGTAAAAACCTATCAGCTCTGCTAATGTGATGGAGTGGAGACGGATCTGGTGGAATTTAGGGCTTAGAGTGAAAAAAAGAGCATCTGCTGAGAGTTGGTGCTAACTGCGCCGCAGAATTTGTAAGAGTGGTAGAACGCTGCAGGGCTGCCAGGGGAGGGCTGCTCTCCAGGTCTGGGAGAAGAGAGTCTATGTAAGAGGTTTCAGCGGCTTACGTAGAGGCTTGAAGCCGTCTGGTGAAATTCTTGGTTTCATATCGGGGAACTATGGCGTGATTTACAGAAACAAGGCGTTTAGCGCCCTCTGCAGACTCATCCTGGGATTACTCCACCTTACGTTTACCCAATCACAAACTTTGCCCACATTTGGTTTGGACATCCAGCATCCTAACACTATATGAGAGTTTTAAAAGGGGACCAGCCAATGGATGTTGTCACGGTTGCTACGCCCACTTCCTATTTACCAAAGGACCTGGCGTGTAGGAAGATTGAACTCTAATAAAAAGAAAGTAGCAAAAAATGTAATATATATTTTTATTGTGCGAAAAATATTTTTTTACACGTCTTTGTGCTTGAGGAAAAAAAGACGATGCTGTCAGGACAGGAGGTGACATGACCACACCTCTGCTTCCTGGACAATGATGATGTCATCGTGTGATCAGGCCTGCTGATAGGATGATGACCCGGCAGGTGACACTCGGCCTGTAGGCTGAAGAGGTAATCTCATCACTCCTCAGTTTTATTGCTGCTGATTTCTATCTGACGTTCATTATTTTCTGCTCTTCATTTTTCTTCTTCTGCATTTTAATGAGGTCACAGTTGAGCAAACAGCATCTTCTTCTTCTCCTCCTTTTCTTCTTCTACTTCTTCTTCATCTTTCTTTTGTTCTCCTGCTGGGATTCAAATGACTCAAATGTAAAAGAATTAATATTTAGATTGTCTCATTCCAGTAAACTCCTGAGTATTTCCCCTCACAGTGTTATGCTTCAGAGAGTCTGCTCTGTGATTCTCTTTGTTCTGATGGAGACGCTCCTTCTGCTCGTAATGATGGGGGGGGGGGGTTATACAGGGGAGGAATAGGAGATAAGACTCAGGAAGAGTGTTAGAGGATGTGAGCTCCTCGCTGCTTTGATTATGTGAATATAATCAACATGAGAGACAGAAGCTGCAGCATATGTCTGCATGATACACTTACACAGAATCACAGTCCTGCAGGTTTGAAATGATCCAGAATCCAGAAACTGAGACGCTTTAGCACGCTGTAACATGCTGTAACACGCTGTAACATGCTGTAACACGCTGTAACATGCTGTAACATGCTGTAACAAGCTGTAACACGCTGTAACATGCTGTAACACGCTGTAACATGCTGTAACATGCTGTAACAAGCTGTAACACACTGTAACACGCTGTAACACGCTGTAACATGCTGTAACACGCTGTAACATGCTGTAACATGCTGTAACACGCTGTAACATGCTGTAACACGCTGTAACATGCTGTAACATGCTGTAACAAGCTGTAACACACTGTAACACGCTGTAACACGCTGTAACATGCTGTAACACGCTGTAACATGCTGTAACATGCTGTAACATGCTGTAACACACTGTAACATGCTGTAACATGCTGTAACAAGCTGTAACACACTGTAACACGCTGTAACACACTGTAACATGCTGTAACACACTGTAACATGCTGTAACATGCTGTAACATGCTGTAACATGCTGTAACATGCTGTAACATGCTGTAACACGCTGTAACACGCTGTAACATGCTGTAACATGCTGTAACATGCTGTAACACGCTGTAACACACTGTAACACGCTGTAACATGCTGTAACATGCTGTAACATGCTGTAACACACTGTAACACGCTGTAACATGCTGTAACACGCTGTAACATGCTGTAACATGCTGTAACATGCTGTAACACGCTGTAACATGCTGTAACATGCTGTAACAAGCTGTAACACACTGTAACACGCTGTAACATGCTGTAACAGGCTGTAACATGCTGTAACACGCTGTAACATGCTGTAACATGCTGTAACACGCTGTAACATGCTGTAACATGCTGTAACATGCTGTAACACGCTGTAACATGCTGTAACATGCTGTAACAAGCTGTAACACACTGTAACACGCTGTAACACACTGTAACATGCTGTAACACACTGTAACACGCTGTAACACACTGTAACATGCTGTAACACACTGTAACACACTGTAACATGCTGTAACACACTGTAACACACTGTAACAAGCTGTAACACACTGTAACACGCTGTAACATGCTGTAACACACTGTAACATGCTGTAACATGCTGTAACACACTGTACCACGCTGTAACATGCTGTAACACACTGTAACACACTGTAACATGCTGTAACACACTGTAACACACTGTAACATGCTGTAACACACTGTAACACACTGTAACATGCTGTAACTTGCTGTAACATGCTGTAACACACTGTAACATGCTGTAACACACTGTAACATGCTGTAACACACTGTAACATGCTGTAACATGCTGTAACACACTGTAACATGCTGTAACACACTGAAACACACTGTAACATGCTGTAACACACTGTAACACACTGTAACATGCTGTAACACACTGTAACATGCTGTAACACACTGTAACATGCTGTAACACACTGTAACACACTGTAACATGCTGTAACACACTGTAACATGCTGTAACACACTGTAACATGCTGTAACACACTGTAACATGCTGTAACACACTGTAACATGCTGTAACACACTGTAACATGCTGTAACATGCTGTAACACACTGTAACATGCTGTAACACACTGTAACACACTGTAACACACTGTAACATGCTGTAACACACTGTAACACACTGTAACATGCTGTAACATGTTGTAACACACTGTAACATGCTGTAACATGCTGTAACACACTGTAACATGCTGTAACACACTGTAACACACTGTAACATGCTGTAACATGCTGTAACATGTTGTAACACACTGTAACATGCTGTAACACACTGTAACACACTGTAACATGCTGTAACATGCTGTAACATGTTGTAACACACTGTAACATGCTGTAACATGCTGTAACATGTTGTAACACACTGCAACACACTGTAACACACTGTAACATGTTGTAACACACTGTAACACGCTGTAACACACTGTAACATGCTGTAACACGCTGTAACATGCTGTAACACGCTGTAACATGCTGTAACACGCTGTAACATGCTGTAACATGCTGTAACAAGCTGTAACACGCTGTAACATGCTGTAACACGCTGTAACATGCTGTAACATGCTGTAACAAGCTGTAACACACTGTAACACGCTGTAACACGCTGTAACATGCTGTAACACGCTGTAACATGCTGTAACATGCTGTAACACGCTGTAACATGCTGTAACACGCTGTAACATGCTGTAACATGCTGTAACAAGCTGTAACACACTGTAACACGCTGTAACACGCTGTAACATGCTGTAACACGCTGTAACATGCTGTAACATGCTGTAACATGCTGTAACACACTGTAACATGCTGTAACATGCTGTAACAAGCTGTAACACACTGTAACACGCTGTAACACACTGTAACATGCTGTAACACACTGTAACATGCTGTAACATGCTGTAACATGCTGTAACATGCTGTAACATGCTGTAACATGCTGTAACACGCTGTAACACGCTGTAACATGCTGTAACATGCTGTAACATGCTGTAACACGCTGTAACACACTGTAACACGCTGTAACATGCTGTAACATGCTGTAACATGCTGTAACACACTGTAACACGCTGTAACATGCTGTAACACGCTGTAACATGCTGTAACATGCTGTAACATGCTGTAACACGCTGTAACATGCTGTAACATGCTGTAACAAGCTGTAACACACTGTAACACGCTGTAACATGCTGTAACATGCTGTAACATGCTGTAACACGCTGTAACATGCTGTAACATGCTGTAACACGCTGTAACATGCTGTAACATGCTGTAACATGCTGTAACACGCTGTAACATGCTGTAACATGCTGTAACAAGCTGTAACACACTGTAACACGCTGTAACACACTGTAACATGCTGTAACACACTGTAACACGCTGTAACACACTGTAACATGCTGTAACACACTGTAACACACTGTAACATGCTGTAACACACTGTAACACACTGTAACAAGCTGTAACACACTGTAACACGCTGTAACATGCTGTAACACACTGTAACATGCTGTAACATGCTGTAACACACTGTACCACGCTGTAACATGCTGTAACACACTGTAACACACTGTAACATGCTGTAACACACTGTAACACACTGTAACATGCTGTAACACACTGTAACACACTGTAACATGCTGTAACATGCAGTAACATGCTGTAACACACTGTAACATGCTGTAACACACTGTAACATGCTGTAACACACTGTAACATGCTGTAACATGCTGTAACACACTGTAACATGCTGTAACACACTGTAACACACTGTAACATGCTGTAACACACTGTAACACACTGTAACATGCTGTAACACACTGTAACATGCTGTAACACACTGTAACATGCTGTAACACACTGTAACACACTGTAACATGCTGTAACACACTGTAACATGCTGTAACACACTGTAACATGCTGTAACACACTGTAACATGCTGTAACACACTGTAACATGCTGTAACACACTGTAACATGCTGTAACATGCTGTAACACACTGTAACATGCTGTAACACACTGTAACACACTGTAACACACTGTAACATGCTGTAACACACTGTAACACACTGTAACATGCTGTAACATGTTGTAACACACTGTAACATGCTGTAACATGCTGTAACACACTGTAACATGCTGTAACACACTGTAACACACTGTAACATGCTGTAACATGCTGTAACATGTTGTAACACACTGTAACATGCTGTAACACACTGTAACACACTGTAACATGCTGTAACATGCTGTAACATGTTGTAACACACTGTAACATGCTGTAACATGCTGTAACATGTTGTAACACACTGCAACACACTGTAACACACTGTAACATGTTGTAACACACTGTAACACACTGTAACACACTGTAACATGCTGTAACATGTTGTAACACACTGTAACACACTGTAACATGTTGTAACACACTGTAACATGCTGTAACATGCTGTAACACACTGTAACACATGTTGTAACACACTGTAACATGTTGTAACACACTGTAACACACTGTAACACACTGTAACATGTTGTAACACACTGTAACATGCTGTAACATGCTGTAACACACTGTAACACATGTTGTAACACACTGTAACACACTGTAACACACTGTAACACACTGTAACATGTTGTAACACACTGTAACATGCTGTAACATGCTGTAACACACTGTAACACATGTTGTAACACACTGTAACACACTGTAACACACTGTAACACACTGTAACACACTGTAACATGTTGTAACACACTGTAACATGTTGTAACACACTGTAACACACTGTAACACATGTTGTAACACACTGCAACATGTTGTAACACACTGTAACACATGTTGTAACACACTGTAACATGTTGTAACACACTGTAACACACTGTAACACATGTTGTAACACACTGTAACACACTGTAACACACTGTAACACATGTTGTAACACACTGTAACATGTTGTAACACACTGTAACACACTGTAACACATGTTGTAACACACTGTAACATGTTGTAACACACTGTAACATGCTGTAACATGCTGTAACACACTGTAACACATGTTGTAACACACTGTAACACACTGTAATACATGTTGTAACACACTGTAACATGTTGTAACACACTGTAACACACTGTAACACATGTTGTAACACGCTGTAACATGCTGTAACATGCTGTAACACACTGTAACACATGTTGTAACACACTGTAACATGTTGTAACACACTGTAACACACTGTAACATGTTGTAACACACTGTAACATGCTGTAACACACTGTAACATGCTGTAACATGCTGTAACATGTTGTAACACACTGTAACACACTGTAACACACTGTAACACACTGTAACATGTTGTAACACACTGTAACACACTGTAACACACTGTAACATGTTGTAACACACTGTAACACACTGTAACATGCTGTAACATGCTGTAACACACTGTAACATGTTGTAACACACTGTAACATGTTGTAACACACTGTAACATGCTGTAACATGCTGTAACACACTGTGACATGCTGTAACACACTGTAACACACTGTAACACACTGTAACATGTTGTAACACACTGTAACATGTTGTAACATGCTGTAACACACTGTAACACACTGTAACACACTGTAACATGTTGTAACACACTGTAACACACTGTAACACACTGTAACACACTGTAACATGTTGTAACATGTTGTAACACACTGTAACATGCTGTAACACACTGTAACACACTGTAACATGCTGTAACACACTGTAACACACTGTAACATGCTGTAACACACTGTAACACACTGTAACATGCTGTAACACACTGTAACACACTGTAACAAGCTGTAACACACTGTAACACGCTGTAACATGCTGTAACATGCTTTTATTTGAGAATCTGATTCATCTGACGTATGTTTTTGTTTTATACTTTGACCCATGTCCAATAAAGGGTGCAGGGTTTATCACCTATACTGCAGTCAGTCAGCAGCGGGAGCTCTGAATCTTTTGGCTTCACTCCCAGGCTGCTGTTGCTTTGTCCATCTTAAGATACAGCCTATCATTTAGCTCAAAGGTGAAATGAAATTCTCTGCAGGAAAGAAAACCACCATCACTTATTTAATTATGTAGTTATTGACATGAGTTATTGAACACTAGAGGAGCTGTGCAGAAAGCAGACGGGCGGCTTAAGTTGTTAAGAGACAAAGTGAGAGAAACGGCTGCAGAGAGGAAAGTGTCTGAGGACAAATAAATATTATAAACTTGAATCCAGATAAAAAGATGTCACTGGACTATCAGTCAGCATGTCCTCTGTGATACGTCTTAGTGCAGATCAATGCCTGTGCATCTGTCCTCCCTCAGGTAGACGTGCTCTCACATTCTTCTGCAGCTCAGCAGTGAAACCCGTCAGGTCGTCTCAGGTGGTCTCAGGTCATCTCAGGTCGTCTCTGCAGCGTGATAGGTCGATGAAGACGCTGAAATCACCCCTGATCACATTCTCATCAAACACAGCCTGAGGACAGAGGCTGAGGGAATTATTCTCACATCTTTTCTGCTGATCTTTGTGAGTGTAATTCAAACAGAAGCTGAGTTTAGCTGAATGCAGGACGTGTTTGATTCTGTGTGAATCGATGCGAGTCAATAGTTCCAGTCCTACAGGCGGCGGGGGGGAACAAACAGGACCACAGTGACAAATCTGCTCGACGTGGGTCACCAAACACCAACAGCGTTGAGATTTCCAGGACAGAATAAACATCGTCCGGCTCCTCCTGAAGGATCCAGAGACGTTTCCAGGCTTCAGCTTGTTTTTTTACAGGTCAGTATAGAAATATGTTTTAGGATGTAATTCAGCTCACATCAATGATCACATGATCTGAGTCTTACATCAACCTCTGCTCCAACTCACAAAAAAGTTATCTCGAAACAAAAGCAGACGGAGCGCGATCCCCGTGACGACATCCTGACTTCCTTCTGCAGTAATCTGGTATTTGTGATTGATTAATCTCTATTAACAGATATCTGCATCTGTTCTACACCAGTTAATGAGAATAAATCACACGGACATCCGTTGTGTTTCAGCTTCATATAAACTGAAGACTCACAGGAAACTGATGAACGGCTCCTCAGAGGTCAAACAGTTTATTTTACAGTCAGATGAGGAGATGATTTGATGTCACGTTTTATCTGAACACACGCTCGCTTCTCGAGTTGCTGGTTGGACTGTAAACAACGCAGCGCACAGAAAAATTAGTTATTGACTTGAAGTCGTTAATCGCTAATCGCTGCTTACATCGCGTCATGGTTGAGGGAAAACGAGGGACTGGAGCCACGTGCAGGTTTCCAAAAATGATGAAACACAGGTGAAGAAATTACAAAATAAAACAGGAAACATTAAAGACACACAAGACAAACAAACAAGTCGAGCTCTCAAACATCTCGTCTGTGACCTGAAAGAAGAATCACGCAGGTCGTATCAGGAGGAATATAACGTCTGACGAAAAACAGAAAACAAGACGCTGCACCTGCTCACAGGTTTACAGTGTAGAGTGAAGTGTGTGTGCAGGGAGGTCAGACTGCAGGACACTGAACACACACACACACACACAGTCTGTGTGTGTGTGTGTCGCTGTGTGTGTCAGTGTGTGTGTGTGTGTGTGTGTGTGTGTGTGTGTGTGTGTGCTGCAGTGTTTCTCTGTGTCACTGAGTGCACTGCTGCTTTATGACATCACTTCCTGGACTCCTGCCAGGACACTGACTGCCCTCCTCTCTCTCTCTCTCTCTCTCTCTCTCTCTCTCTCTCTCTCTCTCTCTCTCTCTCTCTCTCTCTCTCGCCCCCACAGTCTGCAGCAGCGTCCTGACATCAGCCTTGGTTGTCAGAGCCGGTGTGAGTCACCAGCGTGAACTCCCCTGAGTTTCCATAAATTTAAACTAGCCTGAGTGTCATTCACGCCTCATCAGGAGCTCCTCCCACCACTCGCTCCATTTCACCCGACGTCCAATCAGAGCGACTTTTACACTTGAAAACACTTGAGATTGTCCTCAGAGTGCAGTCTGAGCTTCTCGGAGAGGTGGTGAACATGCACAGGTTTCTTCGGACGAGGAACAGAAACGTGTTAAAAGGACTGAAAGTAGGAGATGTATCATGAACATGGCGTCCTCACAGAGTCACGGTCCAAAGTGTCTGAAGCCATTTTCACATGGAAGGAAGGTTGGTCTAAGATCTGAGACAAACAGGATGGAGTGAGGAGTCTCAGCTTGTCAAGTGATTGAAGGTGTGGTTTAGGACCGGTCCTGCTCCTGATCCT
>CM036543.1:31962873-31965373 GCA_020745685.1 Tautogolabrus adspersus
CACAAAACCACTGATGTGATAGAAAAACGCTGACGGGGAGGTGAGGCACAGGTGACCTCACTCAGCCTCATCACTCTCTGTCCAATCAGGCACAGGTGAGGCACAGGTAAGGACAGGCATCATCACTCTGCTGGCTGCAGTGAGTGTAGAGACTGGTGGAAAGGTAAGGAGGAACGTTTTCACAAACAGAGGAGCCTCATCTCCTTAGAACATGTCTCTTCCTCTCTCCCCATCTCTCTCTCTCTCTCTCCCCATCTCTCTCTCTCTTTCTCCCCATCTCTCTCTCTCTCTCTCCCCATCTCTCTCTCTCTCTCTCTCTCTCCCTCTCTCTCTCTGTCTCTCTCTCTGTCTCTCTCTCTCTCTCCCTGCCTCTCTCTCTGCACCCATTTCCAGACACTGCAGACGAGAGGGGTCAAACGAGGGGCAAGTAGTCGAGTGTGACTGAGAAATGAAACGAAGAGAGAGAGAGAGAGAGTGTGTTCTGCATACAGATCGACTGTCTGTAATGAAGCAGGGGGAGATATTCTGGCTGTTGATTGGCCGATACCCTGGCGGCGTCTGCAAGCGTTAAGATTGCATGAGCAGGATCACTCTCTCTCTCTCTCTCTCTCTATCTCTCTCTCTCTCTCTCTCTCTATCTCTCTCTCTCTCTCTCTCTCTCTCTCTCTCTCTCTCTCTCTCTCTCTCTCAGTTTAAACTCAGTGTCCCTCTCTCATTCTCTCTCTCTTTTAGGAGCTGTCATGTCGTCGTGTCTGTGATACACAGCTAAACATTAGCATGTTAGCATTGTCTCAGGAATTACCTCCACTCAGTGCACGTGGGTTCACGTTGTGTTACGGCACAGGAGACGCGACCTGTGAACACACAGCAGGACTATTTGAAAGTACGTACACAGATCCACTAATGCGTTTAACGGTAGTGAGCTTTTTCAGCTGTAAAAATAAACAAATCATCGCTTCCCACTGAGACGGGCCTCTCCATTGGCCGTCATTTTGCAAGATCCACAAATACGTACACAGATCTTCAATTGTGTGTCTGAGGATCTGCAAACACAGCTGTTGGGGTTTGATGCCCTGAGCTCAGGCTCACAGGCTGCATACTGCCGAGACGGGCATGGCTGCAGCCTCTCGACTCATTTATCTATCTATATATATATATATATCTAACAAACCCCCACAGCTGTGTTTGCAGATCGTCAGACACACATTTGAAGATCTGTCTACGTATGTGGGGAGGACATTGACTCTGAGCGTGACCACTCGCTGACAGTGGCCTCATAAACCCAGCTGGCTGTCACCTCACTTTCTTATTTCCCCCGAGACTCCTGAGTCAAATTTCAAACGCCCTCGCTGGAGAAATTTGGTTATAGCGTGTCGGAGAGAATCCCCGCATTCACTCATCCCCTTTGACTCTACACTGCCCCCTACTGTTCTTGTGCACACGGCAGCTTGAGGCCGCGTTTGTGAGAGTGTGAACACGTCTTTTTTCTGTAATGTAACATGAGTTCACGCTCTACGTTACAGTATGTTAGTAAAGAGGCGTACAGGCCTTCAGGTGACAGCATGTCTCTCCTCTGTGGATCAAACACTCAGACGATCCAACGAGACGCAGGAGAGTTCAATCAGGACGGGGCGGAGCCAAACGAGGCGGGAAAAGAGCAAAACAAAGACAAGGTGAATTTCAAAATAAAACAGAAGGACCGTGTCGGACCGCTTTGATGGTCCTCCTGCTGGGTTCAGGGGTCATTAAGAGGAACCACGTAAAAACATGGCCGTCTAACATTTAACTCAACTTCTTACGACCTCTGCTTGATTTGTCTACTAGTTGTTTTTAAACACCGAACATGTCACATGTTTAAATGGATTACGAAGGGTTCTGGTTCTGGTTCTGGTTCTGATTCTGATTCTGGTTCTGATTCTGGTTCTGGTTCTGATTCTGGTTCTGGTTTTGATTCTAGTTCTGAATCTGGTTCGGGTCCTGGTTTTGATTCTGATTCTGTTTCTTGTTCTGGTTTTGATTCTAGTTCTGAATCTGGTTCTGATTCTGGTTTTGATTCTGATTCTGTTTCTGGTAAAGGGAAAGGTTTTTAGTTTTCAGTGCTCCCTCGTGTCGCCTCGCTCCATCCTTCCTTAGTTGTCAGTGTTCTGGTGAGTGACCTTTGCCCTTTGTGTTTGCTCCTTTCTTCAGAAGGAACAAGCCACATCTGCAACCTGTTTCCATCGGGGGGGTCGACGTGGAGGTGGTCAGGACCTACAGATATCTGGGGCTGCAGTTGGATGACAAACTGGACTGGTCACCAAACATGGACACTACCTGCAGGAAGGGACAGAGCCGTCTGTACTTCCTGAGAAGGCTGGGGTCCTTCAACATCTGCAAAAAGCTGCTGCAGATGTTTTACCAGTCTGTGGTGGCCAGTGTCCTCTTCTACGCTGTGGTGTGCTGGGGAGGAAGCAGCAAGAAGAGAGATGCAGCACGGCTGGACAGACTGGTGAGGAAGGCT
>CM036543.1:31970373-31992873 GCA_020745685.1 Tautogolabrus adspersus
TGACTTTGAAGTAGTTGTGGCAGCTGTCACAGTATCCAGGCTTCAGCTGTGTCACACACACCAGCTCTGGCCACGCCTCTGAGCCCAGCTGTAAATCAAAACACACCTCAGCTGTCAGTCACATTAAACCCAGATCACTGTGTGTAACCCATGACCTGAGAAGTGGGCGTTGCCATGGTGACTTCAGCTTGGCTTGTGGACTTCTCTTTTGGAGCCTTCAGTTCGATGTTTTCACCATCTTTGGTTTTTGGATGGGAGGGACTCACTGTGACAGGCTGCCATGGTTACAACATGTCAATCATAGGTAACCCTGCCCTGACTCCTCCCCTACCTCCGGGTCTATTAATGGGACAATGATTTATTGAATTAAGTGAACATCATGCTGTGATGAAGAAGACTTCAGATTATTACAGAATAAATCAATCAAGTAGAACAACGTTTTACTAAAGACATCCAAATAATCAGAAGGTGTCTCCCCCTGCTGGAAAAAGAGGTCGTTTCTGCCTTGGCTTCACTATTTAAATCATAGGGCATGTCATGAATGTGTGTGTGTGTGTGTGCGCGTGTGTGTGTGTGTGTGTGTGTGTGTGTGTGTGTGTGTGTGTGTGTGTGTGTGTGTGTGTGTGCGCGTGTGCGCGTGTGTGTGTGTGTGCGTGTGCGCGCGCGTGTGTGTGTGTGTGTGTGTGTGTGTGTGTGTGTGTGTGTGTGTGTGTGTGTGTGTGCGTGTGCGCGCGCGTGTGTGTGTGTGTGTGTGTGTGTGTGTGTGTGTGTGTGTGTGTGTGTGTGTGTGTGTGTGTGTGTGTGTGTGTGTGTTACCTTGGCGACAGCAGCTAGCTGGCTGTCGGAGGCAGCCATGCCAGTTCGGTCTCCGTCCAGGGTGAAGGGGGGAGTTTCATCTGGAGATCATTTACAGTAAATATACTCTATACTATATACTTTAACAAACTCCTCGTAGGTCATCATCACCTGGTCCACATCAAAGATCAGAGTAGGATACTTCACTACGCGGTGGCACAAGAGTTACCAGGGTCTCAGTGGGCCAAGTGTTGGTGGCATAAAGATGGCAAGTGTTAGGAAACTTGTGCTGCGCCGCTTTGCACCGGGTGAAAGATTAGGCCCTTGGTGATTTTGTGTCATATAACATTACACCATTTATTTGTTTATGTAAATAGAGAGAAAGTCATTCACTAATAAAGAATCAGGGCATAATAAGCAGAGGATAGTTTGTACCTAGACAGCCGGCCTGGACTGAGACGTAGGGCGAGTGGTTTCCAGTGAAGAAGGACGTGTCGACATCGAAGCCGTAGATCAACCCTGGTACTCCCAGCTGGATAATGCACCAGTCGTGACCTTCCAGGAATAAAATCATAATAAGAGATACATGTTATCCAGGTTATACTTTAGGAGGCAAACGTTTTGTTTATTCAATTTGATATTAGAAAAGAACAGTCTAAGCTTCTTAAATCTCCATACAGGGCATTCATATTCTTGTGACATAAAGGGTCATCCTTAGTCACCGATTGTATCACTGAAGTGAAAGCTGTGTCTGCATCCTCTGCACAAAGTCAGACATGTTCCCTCCACTAGGGTTATCCTTGTCTCCAATTCTGTGATTTTCTTTGAAAGGATCTCAAGGCATAGCTGTAGGAAGGATAGGGGATTGTTTTTGAGACATTAGAATTAAACTCTGCTTTTTGCAGATGATGTTGTTCTGTTGGCTTCTTCAGGCTGGGACCTCCAGCAGGCACTGGGACCTCCAGCAGGCACTGGGACCTCCAGCAGGCACTGGGACCTCCAGCAGGCACTGGGACCTCCAGCAGGCACTGGGGCGGTTTGCAGCCAAGTGCGAAGTGGTTGAAATCAGTGTTGGCAACTCCAAGTCTGAGGCAATGGTTCTCTGTGGGAAAAAGGTGGATTGCCCCCTCCTGGTGGGCAGTGAGTCTTTGCCTCAAGTGAAGGTTTCATGTATATTAGAGTCTTGTTCACAGTGACAGTAAAATGGATCATGAGCTTGACAGACAGCTTGGTGCAGCATTCGCAGTTATGCGGGCGATGCAGCTGAAATCAGTTTCCTCTGCAGAGTATCTGGACTCTGCCTTTAAGGTGAGGAGCTCAGACATCCAAATGGAGCTCTGAATAGAGCTGATGCTGCTCCACTATGAAAGGTGCCAGTTGGTTGAGGCTGTAAACATGTTAATGTCTGCTGTAAAAACAGGCTTTTTTGAATGGGTGTGTATGTGACTTCCTGTGCTTCTGCAGCCAGCCTCTAGTGGACACTCGAGGAACTGCAGGATTTTACACTTCAGCATCGGCTTCATTTTTCAACACTGGAGAATGGCGCTTAGTATCCTTTAGTTAACATATCCCATCTGTTTTGGGAAATCCGAGGAACCCCCTTGGAGGAGCTGAAATGTTGCTTGGGAGAAGGAAGTCTGGGCTCACAAGCAGAACCTGTTGCCACCAGAACCCAACCCAGAATTTGAAAGAAAAAGGATGGATGGATGGATATTCATTTGTTCCTTAGAATTAACACAATCATTGTAACACAGCTAAAAGTCACAAAATTCACTGTGCCTGTAGGCAGGTCTTATTCTGAAAATGTTACTGGAAGATGCTCGTTATTATTTCAGTTTCTACTGCTTTCATTTCAGTGACACTTGTCTCAGTGTCTAAGCGGGCATTTCATATTTATTGTAACTAACTTGACCATTGAGCCCTAGAAGGGTACCAACATATAATGAATCTTGCACTAAAGACCAAGCTGCGTAATTTGATGAACTGTGCTGTATTCAAACATTTAATGTGTTTTAATTTTAGCTTTTTAAAATTCATCACACATGTCCAGAATGTCCAAACTGATTATTTGGTTGGACCTGAGAGAACAGGACATAAACATACTTACCAGGAACTCTCTTCCTCCTCGACTCCCATCCATCCATCCACTTTCCAAACTCAGTGAAGGCAGAAGCGATGAACTGTGGCTGCTCTCTCTGTACCAATCAAAACGTATCGTTGTTGACAAGGGTGAACCAGATGATGTTTGTGTCCTTTAGTTAACATGAGTCTAGTGATGTGATTACAATTTAAATAATTAATTTTGACTCATTCACAGGTCAAATCCTTCTTTCTCCAAACATCAAATGTAGATTCAGAGTCCTACCTTCAGCAAGTTTGAGGCCGGAGCAAACCATTCATCTGTGGCAAAAATAACCTGAAAGAGTGATCAATCTATTCATTGTATTACACAGCACCAATCCAAAACACAAGTTATCTCATCACATAAACAGCAGGTCTAGAATTCATGTATCATTTACAGAGATGCACAATTAATCCATCACAAACAAGAAAACACTTCCTTTGATAGGCAGCGAGATCACGCAAAACAAGGGTCATTGGAGAAGAGACAGAGAGAGGGAGCTAGAAGCTCAAGGAGCCAGGTCCCCCAGCAGTCTAAGCCTATAGCAGCTTAACTAGGAGCTGGTCCAAGCCTATAAGCTTTATCAAAAAGGAATGTTTTAAGTCTATGCTTAAAAGTACAGAGTGTGTCTGCCTCCCAAACCCTGACTGGTAGGTGATTCCAGAGGAGAGGGGCCTGATAACTGAAGCCTCTACCTCCCATAGTACATTTAGAGACTGTAGGTACCACGAGCAGGCCTGATAACTGAAGGCTCTACCTCCCATAGTACATTTAGAGACTGTAGGTACCACGAGCAGGCCTGATAACTGAAGCCTCTACCTCCCATAGTACATTTAGAGACTGTAGGTACCACGAGCAGGCCTGATAACTGAAGGCTCTACCTCCCATAGTACATTTAGAGACTGTAGGTACCACGAGCAGGACTGATAACTGAAGGCTCTACCTCCCATAGTACATTTAGAGACTGTAGGTACCACGAGCAGGCCTGATAACTGAAGGTTCTACCTCCCATAGTACATTTAGAGACTGTAGGTACCACGAGCAGGCCTGATAACTGAAGGCTCTACCTCCCATAGTACATTTAGAGACCGTAGGTACCACGAGCAGGCCTGATAACTGAAGGCTCTACCTCCCATAGTACATTTAGAGACCGTAGGTACCACGAGCAGGCCTGATAACTGAAGGCTCTACCTCCCATAGTACATTTAGAGACCGTAGGTACCACGAGCAGGCCTGATAACTGAAGGCTCTACCTCCCATAGTACATTTAGAGACTGTAGGTACCACGAGCAGGCCTGATAACTGAAGGCTCTACCTCCCATAGTACATTTAGAGACTGTAGGTACCACGAGCAGGCCTGATAACGGAAGGCTCTACCTCCCATAGTACATTTAGAGACTGTAGGTACCACGAGCAGGCCTGATAACTGAAGGCTCTACCTCCCATAGTACATTTAGAGACCGTAGGTACCACGAGCAGGTCTGATAACTGAAGGCTCTACCTCCCATAGTACATTTAGAGACCGTAGGTACCACGAGCAGGCCTGATAACTGAAGGCTCTACCTCCCATAGTACATTTAGAGACTGTAGGTACCACGAGCAGGCCTGATAACTGAAGGCTCTACCTCCCATAGTACATTTAGAGACCGTAGGTACCACGAGCAGGCCTGATAACTGAAGGCTCTACCTCCCATAGTACATTTAGAGACTGTAGGTACCACGAGCAGGCCTGATAACTGAAGGCTCTACCTCCCATAGTACATTTAGAGACCGTAGGTACCACGAGCAGGCCTGATAACTGAAGGATCTACCTCCCATAGTACATTTAGAGACTGTAGGTACCACGAGCAGGCCTGATAACTGAAGGCTCTACCTCCCATAGTACATTTAGAGACTGTAGGTACCACGAGCAGGCCTGATAACTGAAGGCTCTACCTCCCATAGTACATTTAGAGACTGTAGGTACCACGAGCAGGCCTGATAACTGAAGGTTCTACCTCCCATAGTACATTTAGAGACCGTAGGTACCACGAGCAGGCCTGATAACTGAAGGCTCTACCTCCCATATTACATTTAGAGACTGTAGGTACCACGAGCAGGCCTGATAACTGAAGGCTCTACCTCCCATAGTACATTTAGAGACTGTACAGTAGTAGCCACCAGGATGTTCTCCTCCAAGGCAGTAGCCAGTCAGTTCCCAGTCAAAGAGAGAGCCCCCCTCTTCGCATACATTCCACTGTAAACACGCCCATTTAACTTATTGCAGGGTGTCTCCAGTAGATGGCGCTTCCCTCACAAGAACACATCAGCCTACAGTATTATGGAGCTGAACTTAGCGGTCATTCTAACTCAGACAATAATGAATGAATCCTGAATCACATCAGCTGCTGTTGTTCACAAAGTCATATTGAAGATATTCTATGATTTTCTTCATGACTTTAAACTATTCATTACTTCTCAAACCCTTTACACATGTACTTCTTCTTTAGGGAGCATTGCTTACATCTCGTTAAAATAAAAATGAAAGACGTCGTCTAAATGAGCTCACTGAGCACTAAGACAAGGCAGCGGGTTGTTTTTGGACATATCACTTTCACTGACGCGCGGATCAATAAATCCATTCACAGTCAACACAGGTAGCATAATCTCAACCTTTTATGTGCAGCTCTCACACATTACATTATGATATTTGTCACAGCCGTGTCCTCAGTTTCATTATAAAGTTGTATGTATCTTTGAGAGGGGGATTATCTGTGCATGGGTCACATCTCTGTCACAGGTTGTGTCTCTGTGCGCTGAATGTTTGCCCTTACGCAATGTGTGACAGAGTGGTCCGGTGTCCCATTCAGTTTAACAAAAGACGCACTGTAATGCTAATGATTTGATTCCTGTTATCAATCAATTACCGATTTCTTGGGTCAGCCTCGTTACCCAAAATGTAACATGATGACATTAGAGAGGGTCATTTATTACATGATAGCTGAGATAGGTTTGTAGAGTTCAAACTTATAAAGCTAACTTGAAGCTCGACGAGGAAAGAGATGACTTTTTGTAGTCAGATGGATTTATTGATTTGCTGCTAAACCCGAGACAACCATGACACTGCTAACCATACAGGCTAACTCTATGTCTGTGTGAACTAGTGACGTAAAGACGTACGCACTTCTCACCAGACGACCTTGGCCTGCTGCCAAAGTTACATCGTGCTGAAAACAGGCGAGCGGGGCGCTCTGTGGACACGAGAGAGACGCCATCCTCCCTGTTGGAGGTTATTGTTCTATTAGATTGAAACTACAATTTTAAGGGTTAGGGTTAAAGTTACATACTGTTTGTTAAGGCATGCTTCTTCTTTAGATAGCTAAAATAGAAGTTTAATTAAGTATAATCTGCACTGAACCTTGTGGAAATCCTTGAAGCGGTTTCTTACAGACTATATAGAATACAACCCACTACATCCTGCAAACAGTTAGCTTAGCATAAAGTCTGGAGACATCATCAGTAGAACACAAAGTAGAATCATGTACCATTTTACTGCACAAACAGTTTAACTGTGATACTTTAGCAACATAAAGTTGATAAAGTACTTTGACTGTGATACTCAAAACTATGTGAAGACAATTTGACCTTAGAGAGTTTTTTGCAGCACTTGTATTCTGATACATGTGTATTTTTGTTTCATTCAGGATTATAAAGCTGGAGCCCTTTCAGTAATTGTTTGGGTACTTTCACTGAGGTGAATGATTTGAATACTCAGTCTTGCAGGTTTAGAAACCACCCATGTGCTGCAGGTTTTTAAAAGTTTAAAAAATGTAGTTAATGAATATCTCTGCATGTATTTTTGCAGTGTTTGTAGGGACTCACCTTTCCACCTACTGCTTCACAGGCCAGATCATTAAACTGCAGGAAGTCTGGCTCTGCTGCAGCCTTCAGTGCTGTACTCCTCTCCGACATGTTGGAAACGTTAAGCTGCAGCTGGTTACTGCTGAGGGCTGAAGAACCAGTTACCTCGGTTATACAGGACAAAGTTTACTGTCTGCTTCGTCACAGCAGGCAGTTTGTTTAGACGGAGGGTCACTGACCTCATGATTCCCTGCATGAAGCTCTGTTAATGAACCACAAAGACTCTGTGATTACACCCCGAGAGGAGCCGATATCCACTCAGGAACACCAAAACACATTGTCATCTACTACTCTGCTTCAAATCCTCGACGACATTGATCAGGGGCCTGTACTACGAAGCGAGTTCCATATACCAGGGTCTCTTTGGGTTATCTGGCTTCACTAACCCAACATTAGAGATCGTGCTTAACAGTCCTACGAAGCTGGTTATCAACCTGATAGGTAAACCCAGAGTTGCAAATTCCAATCCGGTTTTCGAAATAAACACAGCACTGAGACAGCATTATTAATGGTCACCAATGCCATCCTTTTGCAGGTATTCAAAGGTGAACACTCCATCCTGGTCCTTCTAGATTTAACTGCAGCCTTTGATACCATTGATCATGCCATTTTACCCACAGACTGCATAACTGGGTTGGCATTTCCAGTACAGCCCTAAGCTGGTTTCAATCATATTTGAGCAACAGGTCTTTTACGGTGTGTATTAATAACAATGTGTCCTACTCTGCTCCTCTGCTTTGCGGAGTCCCCCAGGGGTCGGTCCTTGAACCAATCCTTTTCTCGTTATATATGCTGCCACTGGGTAATATTTTCAATCGCTTTCATGATGTATCCTATCACTGCTATGCCGACAACACCCAGATTTATTTTTCCGCCAAACCAAATAACCTTAACCAACTTTCTTCTCTTCATAACTGTTTAATTGCCATCAATGAATGGATGTGTCAGAATTTCCTTCATCTCAACACAGACAAAACTGAAATACTTTTAATTGGACCCGATCATTTCACAACAACAGTAGAACAGTTAATAGGCCCTCTCAAATCAAACATGAAACCAACCGCTAAGAACCTTGGAATCATTTTTGACCAACACCTGACCTTTGACACTAACACCACTAAGCTTGTACAGTCCAGTTTCCTGCAATTACGAAATATCTCAAAAATCAGAACAATGCTCTCCCAGTCAGATCTTGAAATATTAATTCACACTTTCATCTTCTCCCGCTTAGACTATTGTAACTCTCTCTACACATGCCTCGGCCAATCATCACTAAACCGTCTACAGCTAGTCCAAAATGCAGCCGCCAGATTATTAACACGAACCAACCGCCGTTCCCACATCTCCCCCGTTCTTGCCTCACTTCATTGGCTCCCAGTAAAATTCAGAATCCACTACAAAACCCTGTTACTTACATACAAAGCACTGCACGACCTCGCCCCCAGATACATTTCTGACCTCCTCGTACCATATCCCACCCCTCGTCTACTCAGATCATCTAATGT
This sequence comes from Tautogolabrus adspersus, assembly GCA_020745685.1. Classification (NCBI taxonomy): domain Eukaryota; kingdom Metazoa; phylum Chordata; class Actinopteri; order Labriformes; family Labridae; genus Tautogolabrus; species Tautogolabrus adspersus. The sequence goes on from CM036543.1 coordinate 31,978,696, forward strand.
TGGCCTTCTTTCCATCCCCCGCTCTAATTACAAAACAAAAGGTGATCATGCCTTCGCTGTCTTAGCCCCCACTCTTGGAATCAACTCCCACAAACCTTCAGATCTGCAGAATCTTTGGACAATTTCAAGAAGCATCTAAAAACTCACCTGTACAGACGAGCCTTCATGTAACCTAACAACCCTTCCTTGTGCTTACTTTTTGCATGTGTGTTTGTGCGTATGTTTTCCTGTTATTAATATTTCGTCTTTGTGATCTATTTACGTTTCATTTCTCTCACTGTATGACTTGTTTGATTGTCTCCATATGTGAAGCACCTTGTAACCAAGTGTTTTTAAAGTGCTATATAAATAAAGACTTACTTACTTACTTGTGTGAAGCACTTTGAATTGCCTTGTTTTTGAAATGTGCTATATGAATAAACTTGCCTTGCCTATGACAACAGCGCCCTCGTGTGGCGGTGGTGGTATTTATTGAGGTCTCGGATTTTCAGCTCGTCCCCTTTGCTTGATGACGATCTCAACTACAGTACGTACTGAAATCAGCTCCGTGACGTTTTGTAAACACTAAGCCATAAAAGTATCTTTAACCAAATCAAAATCATATGAAGTGACGTGAGTAGTCCTGTCACGTCTTGTGACTGTTGCTGGTTGTCATTTGTGTTCTGCTGAGTAAAGTTGACTTGATAAGTGTGCTAGTTTATTGAGTAGCTAGCTGCTCTGTCTCGTGCACCTGTGTTTACAGTCCAACAGTTAATCTAAATATGGCGTCTGCTTCGGTGTGTTCATTGTATTGCTATTTCAATGTACAGTGGCTGGAGCTGTGCCGTATGGTTTACCATCACCACCAATCATATTTTAGTGTTTGCCTGACGGCTGTGTGTTGAGATGCCATGAACCTGAGAGAAGTTGTCATGTGATCTCTACAGTTTGCTGAGACAGAACCAGAAGAAGGGGGTTACACACAATCCAATAGAGCAGGGGGCGGTATGCACATAGCTGGTTTGCAAATCTGCCAAGAAGCAGAAAGAAGAAGTAACCATGGCAACCACTCGCAGGCTGAGTCAATCCTGTCGACCGTGGATGTTCTTGTTATTTCTGCGGTCCACTTACTTGTTTGAGCACGGTTGCGTTCACATGTCCCGCTGACCGTACTTGAGTACACATGAATCATGACCGGGACCACCTCTTCAAGCGGATGCGGGCACAGTACCCGGGTCGGTACAATTGTGTTCACACTGATCAAATGAACCAGACTTTGGGGTCAAGCCTACTTGGATCCAGACCCGGGTCCTTATGTTAAACCCCCCTTCAGACTATGGACAATTTTCCAAGGAAGGTCATTTTTAAGATTTATGCAGATCAGGGGATAGAAAACAAACCAAAATCACTGAGAGCTTGTCGGTATTCAAGCATGACAAGGTATTTTTGTGTCTTTGATTTCAAGTGTTACAATTGTTAAGTGTGGGAAAGTATCTTTATCTGAAGAAGGCGACCTGCCTTTAAGCTTAGTGTGCAGAACCAGCTGCTAGTTGGATGACTGGGAAAACAACCGGCATTATCAGCAAGTCAAATGAAGCAATAGAGCAGAATGCATAGCTATCAGTACGTAAGTTGCACAGTATTTATGAGTTATTACAGCAGAGGTAAAATGTGTTGGTTTTTGTACGCCATTGCCGCAGTAGACGGATTGTAGGACTGCTGAATTATTAAAAACATGACATGAGAAAATACTGTTCCCATAATACATTTATCTACATAGTGCCCTCTTCAGGTGAGTCCTTCATAACAAGTATTAATGTTGACAGGTGTAGTGCATGAATGTGTTTATTAAACAGGTCTATAACCTGAAGACATTTAAGCTAGCCATATTCGCCTTTAGTGATGCTAATTCTGCTTTTGTCAAAGGAATGGTTAAACCATCTTACTGTGGAAAAACTGCAGCTTTGAGTGACAGAGAGCTGATTTGATAGAGTGCTGGTGCAGAAGCAATAAAGTATGCAATCACCAATGAGACAAATATACAAAAGAAGTTTGCAAGTTGTCTCTTACAGAGAACACAGGAGCACTGAGGAGCAATAAGACCTCAACCTAAACCCAGGATAGAGAGGTTCAGTGAAGGTGGTGTTGAAGGTGTGGAGGTGGATCAGTGTGTCAGAGGAGACTCTGTAGAAGGACAGAGAGCCAGCAGGACAGTCCACATACACTGCTACTCTGTTAGAGACAGAGGAGAGAGGGAGGTCTGTTTCTCTGCCACTGTGCCAAGCAGAGAAACCTTCATCAGAGCAAAACAGACTCCATGACTGATCATTTCTTCCAAGCACGCAGTCATCAGTGTCTCCTCTTCTACTGATTCCATTGTAAGTCACTGATATATAAACATCTCCTCTCCATTCAACCTCCCAGTAACAGTGACCAGTCAGACCATTACTACACAGTAGCTGTTCCCAGCATTCAAATCTGTCCGGGTGATCAGGATATGTCTGATACTTTCTCACCAGTCTCACATTCGTGTTGTTGTCAGACAGTATGAGGTTTCTGTTTGCTGTGTTTGGATCCAGTGTGAGTTCACAGAAATCTGACGGAGATAAAAAGACACAACACAGCAGCAGTTTATCATCAGACACACCTGAAGGCTTCATTCTTTGTCACCTGACAGTCAGCTGTTTGGTCAAACTGATTCCACACTTACACTTCTTCAGGCCAGGTTTTAACCTCTGCTCTCCACCATGGTCCATCCTGGAGGAAGAAACACAGTCAGAGTGATTGTCTGTCCAACATGAGTCCTAACTGCTGTTCAACATGAAGCAGTGTAAGGGCCAAATGAAAGCTTTCTTTGAATCAATTCAATTGTAATGTTTTGGCTCATACTGTTGGTGTCGCTGTGCTACTGCAGCTGGAGTAACAAGCCAAAACTCATCCATCAGGCTGAAGCCTATCCCATAATCAAGCTTCCTACAATGACTTAGCTCTTGGACATTGAACTCTCCAGATCATATTTTGGTTCAGTCCGTTTGTATACCAAGCCTTCCTTCTGGTTCTTTCTGTTCTGCCCCACCCTGCCAACTATGCTTCTCAACTTAGGAATGTGCTGGCTTGGCTCAGATTCCCGCACTTTGGACACCCTGTCCATGAAGAAATCAAAAGAATCTCTTTATTTCCTGCCGTCTCTCAGCTCAATGTGGGTTTTGTTTTTTGGAGGATCGAAATGTAATCTGACTCATTGTCTGTATTACCCAAGAGGTTCAAGCCCAATGCCCTGTCACACCAGTTTTTTACATAGTATAACAGTTCTGATCCTGACGCCTTCCTAGCACATACCTGGTATTGCTGCTATTACTTGGGAAATTGGGTAGGAAATTAGCCTAGACTCAATAGCCAGACCCAGGTAAAAATTCTCCCAACTTTCCTTTAGGTATCAGACACTCATTCCATTATCCTCCCCAGTCATCTTGGTATTAACCAGATCTTCTTTCGTCAGCAGTTCTAAACACAGCTCCAGTCTTCCACCCCCACTGCCTATAACCAGCCATACTTTGTCCCATGTTGCAATGAATTTTATCACTGGTACCCCTCTGCAGAAGGTAAAATAGTCCTATTCACCATCAGATGGATCATTATTTCCAAGCTGCTAATTTTCCATGTTCTACCCACAATAACATCTGCTAGGGTGACCTTCTAGTGGACCATGTCATCCGTCTGCATGGTATACCATCAGAGATTGTGTTTTATAGCAGTTTTATCCAATCCCTTCTTAGTATGTAAATGCCAGCAAAGCTCTAGCAGCCCCCATAGGCAAAAAAAAGATTGGACAATGTGAAAGGAAGTTCTGTCTGCCTCATCCTGCGATTGGAGGATGCATCAGTTCTGCTAATCATACCATGAGATCTCAAAGTTGTCTCAGATGGAATAAGTCTAAACTCTGTGTCCTTCTCCAATTCTTTGATCACTTGGTTGCCAGTCTCCCACATTCCCTGCATTAGAATTATGTGTGAAGTAGAACTCTGAACTAGGCCTTCACACTGCACCAACCCCGAACACACATACACCTAAAGGACTGGCCTGAAGGTTTGACACCTTACTTAAGATCTGACATTAAGAGCAGAACCCAGGAAACTCTCCCAATACGGTGTTGTTCCCTGTCTGCTGTCCATTCAAAACAATCCCGCTTCCCAACGTACCAAGAACCTTAACCTGTCCCAACCAGCCAACTTTCCCATCATGCATTTGCTCCCTTCAACAATAATGAAGGACGAGCGCCTGGTCCACATGGTACGGCAACAGCTGGATGTGCACAGCTGTGGTCATTACTGGCTGTATCTGGTGGATTGGGGAGGGTACAGACCTGAAGAACATTGTTGGATTCAGTGCAGCCAGATTCTGATCTTGTCTCTTGTGAAGGATTTTTGTTGAGCTCTGATGTGTGTCACTTGGTGCCTGTAGGTCATGCCTACAGACACCTTGCTTGCAACCCCCTTACCTCACCTGGACCCCTCGCCCACAGGCAGCTCTGTGTTAGTGGGTTTCATCGCTTGACTTGCTGGGGCAAGAGCAAGGCCCTTACAGCTGCTGCCCATCCAATAATCAAGATTTCTACGAACTCTTATTTAGGTCTATATTTGGTTCACCAGCATAGCTTTAACAATTTTGAAGCGTATAAGGTGTAGGTGTTGAAGTTCAATACACTTGTTGGGGTCCATGGCATTTTTAACTCATGCCTAAGAACTCTTCTGAAAGGAATCCAGAACAGTAGCATGATCTTTTTCTAATGAAGGGCATGAGCAGAAGTTTTAAAATTATGGCAATTAGAGACATTTGCAGTGTTTGACCTCTTGATGTCCTTCCATACTTTAAAATGTCTAGTCTCCAATGTGGATCCTCCAGGACAGTGGACAGCAGCTTCTCTCCTCGTTCTCCTGGATGGTTGTAGCTCAGGTCCAGCTTTCTCAGATGGGACGGGTTGGTGCTTAGAGCTAAGGCCAGAGAACTGCAGCCGTCTTCTGTGACCATACAGCCTGACAGACTTGAATGACAAAAACATTAACATGGTTAACTCATTTGTTAAAATAAATCAGGTCGGGGGGGTTGTACAGCTGTCAATCATCTTTACCATCATGAACAATAAGATGGATGATCAATCAATCATTATTTGTATAGCGCCAATTCATAACAAGTGTTATCTCGAGGCGCTTTATAAAAGCAGGTAAAAGACTTACTCTTTGTTATTTAAGGAAGGTCAACTTTTTACTAACATTGAGAGCCTGACCTGAGAGTTTCGAGTTTACAGGATGGATTCTTTAGCCCTTCGCACAACAGCTTCACTCCTGAATCCTGCAGGTCGTTATTACTCAGGTCGAGCTCTGTCAGACTACAGAACTTGGAGTTGAGGACTGAAGTCAGAGCTTCACAGCTTTTCTCTGACAGATAACAGGAACTCAGCCTGATTGAGTAGGAGACAAAGAATAGGTTAAAAACTTTAGCTATAAGAGACAACAACAAAGCAGTAACAGGACGTGCAGCTGCTTAACAGTAATCTTGTAATCCATACACCTACAGAGCTTTTTTGGAAGATTTGACCACTGGTAGGAGTCTGAGAAGAGCCTCCTCTGAAGCAGAGTATTTCTTCAGGTCAAACACATCCAGATCATTTTCTGATGACAGTAAGATGAAGACCAGAGCCGACCACTGAGATAAGGAAAGCTCCTCTGGAGAGATCACTCCTGAAGTGAGATATTGTTGGATGTCCTCCTCTAGCGAACAGTCCTTCAGTTCATTTAGACAGTGGAACAGATTGATCTTTCTCTCTGAAGACACATTCTCACCAATCTTTTCCTTGATGTACTCGACTAACTTTTCATTGGCCTTCATGCTACTTTTTGTCTCTGACAGCAGGCCTCGAAGAAGATTCTGATTGGTCTGCAAAGAAAGACCAAGAAGGAAGCGGAGAAACAAGTCCAGGTGTCCATTTGGACTCTGTAAGGCCTGGTCCACAGCACTGCGATGGAGATGTTGAAGTTTAGGTTTTTCTCTGAATATTTTTGGAATTGGGGGTGTTGTTTGCTCTTCTGACATCAGATTGACTCCAGAGTTGATGAAGGTCAGATGGACATGAAGAGCAGCCAGAAACTCCTGAACACTCAGATGGATGAAGCAGAACACCTTGTCCTGGTACAGTCCTCTCTCCTCTTTAAAGATCTGTGTGAACACTCCTGAGTACACTGAGGCTGCTCTGATATCGATGCCACACTCTGTCAGGTCTGAGTCATAGAAGATCAGGTTTCCTTTCTGCAGCTGCTCAAAAGCCAGTTTTCCCAGAGACTCAATCATCTTCCTGCTCTTTTTATTCCAGTGTGGATCTGTCTCAGCTTGTCCATCATACTTGATGTTCTTCAGTTTGGACTGAACCACCAGGAAGTGGATGTACATCTCAGTCAGGGTCTTGGGCAGCTCTCCTCCCTCTCTGGTCTTCAGCACATCCTCCAGAACTGTAGCAGTGATCCAGCAGAAGACTGGGATGTGGCACATGATGTGGAGGCTTCGGGATGTCTTGATGTGGGAGATGATTCTGTTGGCCTGCTCTTCATCTCTGAATCTCTTCCTGAAGTACTCGTCCTTCTGTGGGTCAGTGAACCCTCTGACCTCTGTCACCATGTCAACACACTCAGGAGGGATCTGATTGGCTGCTGCAGGTCGTGTGGTAATCCAGAGGCGAGCAGAGGGAAGCAGTTTCCCCCTGATGAGGTTTGTCAGCAGCACATCCACTGAGGTGGACTCTGTGACATCAGTCAGGGTCTGGTTGTTTTTAAAGTCCAGAGGAAGTCGACACTCATCCAGACCGTCAAAGATGAACACAACCTGGAACTCTTCAAACCTGCAGATTCCTGCTTCTTTGGTTTCAGGAAAGAATTGATGAACAAGTTCCACCAAGCTGAACTTTTTTCTCTTTCAGCACATTCAGCTCTCTGAAAGTGAATGGAAATGTGAACTGTATGTCCTGGTTGGCTTTGTCTTCAGCCCAGTCCAGAGTGAACTTCTGTGTTAAGACTGTTTTCCCGATGCCAGCCACTCCCTTTGTCATCACTCTTCTGATTGGTTCATCTCTTCCAGGTGAGGCTTTAAAGATGTCTTCTTGTCTGATGGTTGTTTCTGGTCTGTGTGGTTTCCTGGATGCTGTTTCAATCTGTCTGACCTCGTGTTCATCATTGACCTCTCCAGTCCCTCCCTCTGTGATGTAGAGCTCTGTGTAGATCTGGTTCAGAAGGGTTGGGTTTCCTGCTTTAGCGATCCCCTCAAACACACACTGGAACTTCTCCCTTAGATTAGACTTCAGTTTACGGAGGCACTTTGCAGCAACAGCTCCTGAATTAATGACAAAAACATGTTTTGTTTTTTTCCAATATTATTAGTGAAAAAGTGTCAATGTCAACCTACATGTCAACTTCAACAGAAAACTGGATTTCTATAGTTCAGCCCTTTTACAAAATACAATTGACAATCAGTGTGTGTTTGTTGATCGGTGTGTGTCTGCTGAAATAACTGAGATTATAATTTCATGGAGGTCTTTCTTGATCTGGCTGTGTGTCGTAGTGCAGCGGCTGCTGAACAGAGATGGAGAGAACTGACTTATAAACCCGGACTGGACTGACTGGACATTGCATTAGCATTAACTGTGTTATTTCTTTAAATTCTACACGCCTTCTTCGTGGATTGCACTGAAATGTTGTTTTGGGTACGGTTAAGGTGGGTTCCCTGTCTTTCCATGTTGCCAACTTTCTCCCATCAACAGAACCCTCTGTCCCATCAACAGAACCCTCTGTCCCAACAACAGAACCCTCTGTCCCAACAACAGAACCCTCTGTCCCATCAACAAAACCCTCTGTCCCATCAACAGAACCCTCTGTCCCATCAACAGAACCCTCTGTCCCAACAACAGAACCCTCTGTCCCAACAACAGAACCCTCTGTCCCATCAACAGAACCCTCTGTCCCATCAACAGAACCCTCTGTCCCATCAACAGAACCCTCTGTCCCAACAAAAGAAACCCTCTGTCCCATCAACAGAACCCTCTGTCCCATCAACAGAACCCTCTGTCCCATCAACTGAACCCTCTGTCCCATCAACTGAACCCTCTGTCCCATCAACAGAACCCTCTGTCCCAACAACAGAACCCTCTGTCCCATCAACTGAACCCTCTGTCCCATCAACAGAACCCTCTGTCCCATCAACTGAACCCTCTGTCCCATCAACTGAACCCTCTGTCCCATCAACAGAACCCTCTGTCCCAACAACAGAACCCTCTGTCCCATCAACTGAACCCTCTGTCCCATCAACTGAACCCTCTGTCCCATCAACTGAACCCTCTGTCCCATAAACTGAACCCTCTGTCTCATCAACTGAACCCTCTGTCCCAACAACAGAACCCTCTGTCCCAACAACTGAACCCTCTGTCCCAACAACAGAACCCTCTGTCCCATCAACAGAACCCTCTGTCCCATCAACAGAACCCTCTGTCCCAACAACAGAACCCTCTGTCCCATCAACTGAACCCTCTGTTCCATCAACTGAACCCTCTGTCCCATCAACTGAACCCTCTGTTCCATCAACTGAACCCTCTGTCCCATCAACTGAACCCTCTGTTCCATCAACTGAACCCTCTGTTCCATCAACTGAACCCTCTGTCCCAACAACAGAACCCTCTGTCCCATCAACAGAACCCTCTGTCCCAACAACAGAACCCTCTGTCCCAACAACTGAACCCTCTGTCCCAACAACAGAACCCTCTGTCCCATCAACAGAACCCTCTGTCCCAACAACAGAACCCTCTGTCCCATCAACTGAACCCTCTGTTCCATCAACTGAACCCTCTGTCCCATCAACTGAACCCTCTGTCCCATCAACTGAACCCTCTGTCCCAACAACAGAACCCTCTGTCCCATCAACTGAACCCTCTGTTCCATCAACTGAACCCTCTGTTCCATCAACTGAACCCTCTGTTCCATCAACTGAACCCTCTGTCCCATCAACTGAACCCTCTGTCCCATCAACTGAACCCTCTATCCCAACAACAGAACCCTCTGTCCCAACAACTGAACCCTCTGTCCCATCAACTGAACCCTCTGTCCCTACAGAACCCTCTGTCCCATCAACTGAACCCTCTGTCCCATCAACAGAACCCTCTGTCCCATCAACTGAACCCTCTGTCCCAACAACTGAACCCTCTGTCCCAACAACTGAACCCTCTGTCCCATCAACTGAACCCTCTGTCCCATCAACTGAACCCTCTGTCCCATCAACTGAACCCTCTGTCCCAACAACAGAACCCTCTGTCCCAACAACTGAACCCTCTGTCCCATCAACTGAACCCTCTGTCCCAACAACAGAACCCTCTGTCCCATCAACTGAACCCTCTGTCCCATCAACTGAACCCTCTGTCCCAACAACAGAACCCTCTGTCCCATCAACTGAACCCTCTGTCCCATCAACTGAACCCTCTGTCCCAACAACTGAACCCTCTGTCCCAACAACTGAACCCTCTGTCCCATCAACTGAACCCTCTGTCCCATCAACTGAACCCTCTGTCCCATCAACTGAACCCTCTGTCCCAACAACAGAACCCTCTGTCCCAACAACTGAACCCTCTGTCCCATCAACTGAACCCTCTGTCCCAACAACAGAACCCTCTGTCCCAACAACTGAACCCTCTGTCCCATCAACTGAACCCTCTGTCCCAACAACTGAACCCTCTGTCCCATCAACTGAACCCTCTGTCCCAACAACAGAACCCTCTGTCCCATCAACTGAACCCTCTGTCCCAACAACTGAACCCTCTGTCCCATCAACTGAACCCTCTGTCCCATCAACTGAACCCTCTGTCCCATCAACTGAACCCTCTGTCCCATCAACTGAACCCTCTGTCCCATCAACTGAACCCTCTGTCCCATCAACTGAACCCTCTGTCCCAACAACAGAACCCTCTGTTCCAACAACTGAACCCTCTGTCCCAACAACTGAACCCTCTGTCCCAACAACAGAACCCTCTGTCCCAACAACAGAACCCTCTGTCCCATCAACTGAACCCTCTGTTCCATCAACTGAACCCTCTGTCCCATCAACTGAACCCTCTGTCCCAACAACTGAACCCTCTGTCCCATCAACTGAACCCTCTGTCCCATCAACTGAACCCTCTGTCCCAACAACAGAACCCTCTGTCCCAACAACTGAACCCTCTGTCCCAACAACTGAACCCTCTGTCCCAACAACAGAACCCTCTGTCCCAACAACTGAACCCTCTGTCCCAACAACTGAACCCTCTGTCCCATCAACTGAACCCTCTGTTCCATCAACTGAACCCTCTGTCCCATCAACTGAACCCTCTGTCCCAACAACTGAACCCTCTGTCCCATCAACTGAACCCTCTGTCCCAACAACTGAACCCTCTGTCCCAACAACAGAACCCTCTGTCCCAACAAGTGAACCCTCTGTCCCAACAACAGAACCCTCTGTCCCATCAACAGAACCCTCTGTCCCAACAACAGAACCCTCTGTCCCATCAACTGAACCCTCTGTTCCATCAACTGAACCCTCTGTCCCATCAACTGAACCCTCTGTCCCAACAACTGAACCCTCTGTCCCATCAACTGAACCCTCTGTCCCATCAACTGAACCCTCTGTCCCAACAACAGAACCCTCTGTCCCATCAACAGAACCCTCTGTCCCAACAACAGAACCCTCTGTTCCATCAACTGAACCCTCTGTCCCATCAACTGAACCCTCTGTCCCATCAACTGAACCCTCTGTCCCATCAACTGAACCCTCTGTCCCATCAACTGAACCCTCTGTCCCATCAACTGAACCCTCTGTCCCATCAACTGAACCCTCTGTCCCATCAACTGAACCCTCTGTCCCAACAACTGAACCCTCTGTCCCAACAACTGAACCCTCTGTCCCAACAACAGAACCCTCTGTCCCAACAACTGAACCCTCTGTCCCAACAACAGAACCCTCTGTCCCATCAACTGAACCCTCTGTCCCATCAACTGAACCCTCTGTCCCATCAACTGAACCCTCTGTCCCATCAACTGAACCCTCTGTCCCATCAACTGAACCCTCTGTCCCATCAACTGAACCCTCTGTCCCATCAACTGAACCCTCTGTCCCATCAACTGAACCCTCTGTCCCAACAACAGAACCCTCTGTCCCAACAACTGAACCCTCTGTCCCAACAACTGAACCCTCTGTCCCATCAACTGAACCCTCTGTCCCAACAACAGAACCCTCTGTCCCAACAACTGAACCCTCTGTCCCAACAACAGAACCCTCTGTCCCAACAACAGAACCCTCTGTCCCAACAACAGAGGGTTCTGTCCCATCAACAGAACCCTCTGTCCCATCAACTGAACCCTCTGTCCCAACAACAGAACCCTCTGTCCCATCAACTGAACCCTCTGTCCCATCAACTGAACCCTCTGTCCCATCAACTGAACCCTCTGTCCCAACAACAGAACCCTCTGTCCCTACAGAACCCTCTGTCCCATCAACTGAACCCTCTGTCCCAACAACAGAACCCTCTGTCCCTACAGAACCCTCTGTCCCAACAACAGAACCCTCTGTCCCTACAGAACCCTCTGTCCCATCAACTGAACCCTCTGTCCCATCAACTGAACCCTCTGTCCCATCAACTGAACCCTCTGTCCCATCAACTGAACCCTCTGTCCCATCAACTGAACCCTCTGTCCCAACAACTGAACCCTCTGTCCCAACAACTGAACCCTCTGTCCCAACAACAGAACCCTCTGTCCCTACAGAACCCTCTGTCCCATCAACTGAACCCTCTGTCCCAACAACAGAACCCTCTGTCCCTACAGAACCCTCTGTCCCAACAACAGAACCCTCTGTCCCATCAACTGAACCCTCTGTCCCATCAACTGAACCCTCTGTCCCATCAACTGAACCCTCTGTCCCATCAACTGAACTCCTCCATTTCTTCTTCTTATCATGTTAAATTTGATTAATTCCTCTTACTGCTCTGCAGACAGTCAGCCAGCTCCTCCTGCTTCATTCTCCTCAGGAAGTGCAAAGTGATCTTCAGAAAAGCCTCCTTGCTGCTCCTCATGTGCAACTCCTCTTTACCTTCCAACACCTCCTCATCGTCTCTCTGACTCTCTAAGCATTCAGGGTACTCATGATTCAGAACTCTTTGGATCTGCCCGAGCTCTTTCTTCACAAAACTCAAAATATTCTCCTCAAGTAGCTGGAACAGAGTTAAGAGTAACAACATTAGATCATCTGTGACAGACAAAAAGCCAGCTCAGCTGCAGATTGCAGCATAAAGACTGAATCACAAACATAGTTCAGCAATTTCATTTTGGCTGGTTCAACAAGCAATGGTATCTGCGTTTGTACATTTACACACCACAAAGATAGAGTCCAGGTTTGTCTGATCACTGGAAACCTTTAAGGTCTGCTCATGGACTCTGCGGAAGAAACAAACACAGAGGTCGTTTGTCAGAATACTTTTTTTATTAAACCTTTATTGAACCGTTGGACCTGACTGAGACAATCAGCAGCAACAACACAAAGTTACAGAGACACAAAGAGAGACGAAGTACAATTTACAAAACATTAAAAATGCATGAAAAGAGAACCATCAATGAGTCAAATCTGGGAGTTAGTAGTTTTTGTTTTTTTAGGGTTTTTTTTAGCTTTGTATGCCTTTATTTAGAGATAAGACAGTGGATAGAGTGAGAAATTTGGGAGAGAGAAAAGGGAATGTTGGAAAAGAGCCACAGGTCACACTCGAACCTGGGCCACTGACCTGGAGGACCACAGCCTCTGTACATGGGGTGCGCACACTAACCACTAGGCTACGTGCACCCTAAGGGAGTAATTAGCTTAAGCAGTTGAGCTAAAAACATCGCCATCCTGTAGAATCTGCTTCCAAGTCTTTCATTTTAGATTTAAAAACCTTTAAGGACTCCAGCTCCTTGAGTTACAGGTCGCGCTGCAACAGATTCCAGGCTGAGGTTGCAGATTAACCAAAAGCTCTTTTCATAGCCGAGAGTACAACTCACAATGACTGAGAGCTTTACAGATTGTAATGAACCCGGAGGACGCCTTGTAGGCTGCATCAACCATATGAAGACATTGAGCAGAGGCATGCATGCACAAAACACCCCCAAAGTCTAAAACTGATAAAAAAGTTACTTTTTTAACACTAAAAGAAAAAACCATACACAGTTATTTTAATGTTTAAACCCCAAGCTTTATTAAATATAAATACCCCAACCCCATCTCCAATGTAATCAAAGATAAACAATAAAACAAATGAAGACCCTGGCCAAAAAGAAGGATAGATGGGAAGGCGCAGAGCCAACCTTTGCAGTGCGCTGTTGCTCTCTGCCCCTCCCCCTAAAACTACCTAAAAAAGCTAACCCTACAGAAATCGAGAAAACCGGAAATAGGAATATCGAGTATCTCCAGCCTAAACTTAAATAACTAAACCCAGCAATGTAAACATGCATGAGTAGAAACAGGGGAACAAAAGCTTCTCACCATTCTGCTCAGAGTGTGTGCCAGAGAGCTCTCCTACCTGGCTCCTCTAAATACCCCTCCCCTTCCCCGAGTGTAAATTGCACTCAGGTGTGCAGCAGGTAGAGGGAGGAGAAAGAATCAAGGAGATGGAAAAACAGTCTTAGATGTCAAAACAAGATTAGGTATGCCGTAGTTCAGAGAGGTAATCAAGACAACACACACACAAACAGGAGCTGTGGACATGCGTTAATGGAGAGATGTCAGAGGGAGGCTGCTACACGGGAGCACGCCAGAGCTGTTAGGGGATTCAGTTCAGGGGCAGCTCGGCAGTCCTTGGGAGGTGACCCCGCACCTCTCCAGCTATCAGATCAACATCCATACACTAGTCTGCACCCGGACTTGAACTGGTGACCCACCGGTCCCAACCCAAGTCCCTACAGACTGAGATACTGCCTCCAAAGGTTTAAACACCTGGTTGGTACCAGCAGGTCTGGTCGTGAATGATTGTAATGTAACTTTATAAACATTCTCAAAGTGTATTGGACAGAACTTCTCTTACCTTTGTTCAGGAAAGTGCTTCTCTTCTTTGAAGTTTAAAGGTTGAGCAATAGACCGATCACTCTTTAAGGACATACAGCTGGGTGCAGGTCC
>CM036543.1:31997873-32005373 GCA_020745685.1 Tautogolabrus adspersus
AAAACAATCTGGACTTCAACATTTTTACAAACAACAACTTCAGATCAATATCTCCTGCCTCCTCCACCTTCCTCTTCCTGCTCGCGTACACGGCCATCTTAGCCTGACCCAGGACAAAGTTTATCAGTTGACATTTGTGTTTATGATGTCGAGTGTATTTAAAACCACAAATAAAAACCTGTTTAGTAAAAAACTCTTTAAAACCACTAAAAACCTTCTCCAGAAGATCAAACAGAGGTTTGAGCCGACCACACTCTAAAAAACAGTGAAACACCGTCTCCCTGTGCACACAGAAAGGACAACGATCATCAACATTCACATTAAGAACAGAGATAAAAGAGTTCACAGCAATGATTCCATGCAGGATTCTCCACTGGAGGTCTGCATGTCTCTTAGTCAGGGGGGGTTTGTACAAAGACCTCCAGGAGGGTTTAGAATCAGGACCTAGCCCCAAATAAGTCCTCCAGGGGGTGTCACTGCGTGTGTTCAGTGTCTTTTTGTTCAGTGTTTTTACAATCAGTCTGTAAAAAGTCTTTCCTGCAGCGTCACTGAAAGAGCAGCCTGCAGTGTTGGCCAGTAAAGGTCCAGAACAATCCTTCAGGTCTGCAGACAGAGTGAGCTCAGGAAAGGGGTCAGTTTGGTCGGGCAGCAGAGAGCCGTCCCCATAATCCGACATCAAAGACATCTCCTGTCCTGTCAGCTGCTGTCTCCAGTGATTTAGCAACTGGCCAATGACTCGGGTCGACCTCACCTCCAGACGAGCAACCAGACCAGCAGGACGGTCCAGCTGAGGTCCAGTTAGCTCCACCACCTGCTCCAGAGTGGAAATCCTGGCAGCGCAGAGTTTTCCAGACAGACTCGGTCCAGCCCAGTCAGGAAGATTAAAACGTCCTCCAAACAGTACAGGCTCTTTAAGCAGCCAGTACAAAGAGTCAGAGCTTCCCTGTCTCTGCTTGTTCACCAGACTCCACACTTTAAACACACTTTGATAAAATCCAGTGACAGAGTTCACCTTCTTTAAATCCATTAAAAACAGAGACGAGCTCAGCCCCAGTCCGCCAAACCTCTGCAGGAGACAGCAGGCCAGCGGCCTCCAAACCAGGTCTGCAGGCCCAGTGAGCAGTCTCTGGAGGAACTGCAGGCGGAGAGTAGCCCCCCTGCTGGCCAGGTGAACTAAGCCATGTCCTCCTTCCTCTTTAGGGAGGAAGAGTACACTTTGAGGGATCCAATGTAACCTGTCCCAAAAAAAACCCACCAACAGTCTTTGAACATTACACAGGAGAGAGGACGGGGGGTCAATACAGGCCAGCCTGTGCCACAGGGCAGAAGAAACAAGATTATTGGCTACAAGTACGCGACCTTTAAAAGACATCTTTGGCAGCAGCCACCTCCATTTATCAAGACGTCCTTTAACTTTCTCTAAAACCCCCTCCCAGTTTTTATTAACAAATGTTTCATTCCCTAAAAACACTCCCAAATATTTAAGACCTCCTGTTTTCCAAAAGAGGCCTCCAGGCAGACTGAGCCGACCCTTCAGCCTCTCTCCCACCATCACTGCCTCACTTTTCCCCCAGTTCACTCTGGCAGAAGATATCGACCCAAATAAAATAACAAGTTCTTTTAAAACATCGATATCTCTCTGCTGGTTCACAAAGACAATGACGTCATCAGCATAGGCTGACAATTTAAAACGAACATCAGAGCCAGGAAAACAGACCCCAGAGAGACCTGACCTCAGTCTGTGAAGCAGGGGTTCAATGGCTAAGGAGTATAACATGCCAGATAAAGAACAGCCCTGCCTCACCCCCCTCTGCACACTAAAAGGAGCACTCAGACCTCCGTTGATCTTCAGCACACTCGCAATGTCACGGTACAAAACCTGGATCTTGGCTAAGAAACATGGGTTGAACCCAAAGGCGGTCAGAGTCCGCCATAGATACTGGTGTTCAACCCGATCAAAAGCCTTTTCCTGGTCTAGTGAAATCAGACCAGTGTCTACAATGAACCAGAGACTTCCAAAACATGCCGAATTAAAGTGATGTTATCACTAATGAGCCTGCCGGGCACACAGTAGGTCTGGTCTGTGTGAATGATCGAGCCCATGACCTGCCTTAGTCTGGATGCCAGGACCTTAGACAGGATGTTGTAGTCCGTACACAGTAAAGACACCGGTCTCCAGTTTTTTAAATCCTGCAGGTCGCCTTTCTTTTAGCAGCAGAGTGATGACTGCTCTCCTGCAGCTCAGAGGCAGATGACCCCTCTCCAAACTGTCTCTTAGAACTTCCAGGAGATCCTCTCCCAGCACAGACCAAAACACTTTATGAAAGTCCACAGGAAGTCCATCAATTCCTGGAGCTTTACCGTTCTGCAGACTCATGACAACAGAGTACAGTTCAGACATGGACAGCTGGGCCTCAAGCTCTACATTGTCTTCTGCACTGACCTGAGGAAGACCAGCGTAGAAGGGCTCACACACCTCTGGATGGTCAGAGAACTCACTCGTGTACAGATCTTTATAAAAACCAGCTGCATGTTTTCTGATCTCAGCAGAATCTGAGATTGATTGTCCACTGCTGGATCGTACAGAATGAAAGACCTTTTTCTGTCCATTTTTCTTCTCCAGCCCAAAAAAGAACTGAGACGGAGCGTCCATCTGGGTGACATCCAGGAACCGAGACCTGACCAGAGCCCCTTGTGCTGTGATGCCCAGCAGGTTGGCTAGAGCCGACTTTTTAGATTTTAGGGAAGCTAAATGTCCCCGATTTCCTGTGGCATCAACTAAACCCTGTAGTTCTACCACTTCTATCTCTAGATCTCTCAGAGATCTGGTAATGTCCCTGGTGACATTGAGAGTGTACTGCTGACACAACTGCTTAATCTGACTTTTTCCAAAGTCCCACCACTGCTGAATGGTTTTAAAATCAGACTTAAGCTGCCTGTGAGTGTCCCAAAAAAACTCCAGTGCAGACCTAAAAGCTTTATCGTGCAGCATTGTGGTGTTAAAATGCCAGTACGCGCTTTTAAGTCTGACATTCTTAATAAAAACAGAACAATAAACGAGACAGTGGTCAGTGAAGCCTACAGGAACAATGTGACACCCTTTAAAAACATTCATGTTGTGTTTAAAACAATAAAAGCGATCCAACCTGGCCAGAGATAAAACATTGTCTTTACAATGACTCCATGTGTACTGTCTGTGTGTGTGGTGTAAACTCCTCCACACATCCAGCAGCTCGTGTGTTTCTAAAAACTGTCTCAGTCTGTGAGAGGAGGAGCTGTGAGGCTCCTGGTGATTCCTGTCTAAACCTGGACTCTGTAAACTGTCTCAGTCTGTGAGAGGAGGAGCTGTGAGTCTCCTGGTGATTCCTGTCTAAACCTGGACTCTGTAAACTGTCTCAGTCTGTGAGAGGAGGAGCTGTGAGGCTCCTGGTGATTCCTGTCTAAACCTGGACTCTGTAAACTGTCTCAGTCTGTGAGAGGAGGAGCTGTGAGGCTCCTGGTGATTCCTGTCTAAACCTGGACTCTGTAAACTGTCTCAGTCTGTGAGAGGAGGAGCTGTGAGGCTCCTGGTGATTCCTGTCTAAACCTGGACTCTCTGTAAACTGTCTCAGTCTGTGAGAGGAGGAGCTGTGAGGCTCCTGGTGATTCCTGTCTAAACCTGGACTCTCTGTAAACTGTCTCAGTCTGTGAGAGGAGGAGCTGTGAGGCTCTTGGTGATTTCTATCTAAACCTGGGTTTGCTGTACAGTTAAAATCACCCCCCAAGAATAAATACTCCTCTGTATTGCACTTTTTAACAGTCTCACACAAAACACTCAAAACACTCACTCTGTCCACAGCATGACATGGGACATACACATTAATCAGAGTCATTCTAACATTTTCATATTGCACTCTAATTTTCAACAGGCAGCCTTCAATGACCTCCTCTACTTCACATGAAGCAGGGAGAAAGCCTCTAGAAAACATAAAGCCCACTCCTCCACTACAGGAGGACTTGTGGCTGAGGATCAGCTCCCCAGGCCACTCCTTCCTCCACTGACTCTCATTGTCAGAGTCACTGTGTGACTCCTGAAACATTCAAATATCTAACTTTTTAAACTCCATTAGTTTATAGAGTGCAGCTCTTTTGGCATCGTCTCTCGCTCCATTTAAATTTAAATCACAATTTTAAAGTCACACATGGAGATATATGAGTTCATTAAATAAACAAGAAAACAACACAACAAGAGGAAAGAGATGAGACACTGTTTAAACATCATCATCACTGATTTGTGCTTGACGATAGATCTCTTGATCAGTGAGGCCTTCGTCACCAAAAGAACCAGAGCTTTTAGTTAAAGGCCGAGCTGAACTTAAAAAACGTTTCAGCTCTGGAAAGAAGTCCTCTATGTTCACCAGCCTGAGCCCCTTGGTGTCCTGCAGAAACTTTTTAATCTGAGCCAAAGAGTATGATGTGACCTTCTTCTTGTGTGGACATGAAATCACTGTCACTCTCTGCTCTGACTGTCCCTGCCTTTCTGTCTTTCTTTACCGCTTTAGCACTGCCCTGCATGCTTTCTGGGCTCTTCCTCTTCTGAGAGATCTTTAATGACTCTTCATCAGACATGTCTTCATCCTCAACATAATCAATACACACACTATTATTATTTACCTGACTTACCTCCTGACTTACCTCATGACTCTCATTAATCAAAACGTTTTCTTTCTCACTTTGTTTATCACATTCAGTGATCTCTTTTCCTGTACCTGACCCTCATCACTGACCACTGACAGCTCATCAGACACTTCACCGCTCTGAGGTCCAGCAGCAGCTCCGTCTGATAGAGCACCGCTAGGACCCGCTACAGCGGCCTCTGCTCCGCCGAGCTCCGCGGCAGCTCCACCGAGCTCTGCAGCGGCAGCATCGACCGGCCCCGCGGCTGCAGCCGCAGCCACCCCGGGGGTCACAGCAGCCGCCGTGACCTCAGCAGCCGGTGCTGCCTGAACATTTCCCCGCACATTGAACGTTTTTTCCGGGCATGAGCGGATTAAATGTCCCTCTACACCACACCCAAAACACTTCATGATCTCCGATGTAGCGAACACCATGTAGTTAAAACCATCGATTTTGAAGTTAAATGACAAATTCAGATCAGCCGAATAGTTTTTCAACACCATGAACACTTGTCGTCTGTGACAAACAACGTGTTTGAGCAGGGGCGACTTGCAGCCCAGTGACACCATTTTAACAGGTGAGACTACCTGTCCATACCTGGACAACTCTTTAACAATCATTTCATTTTGAATGAACGGGGGGGCGTTAGAGATGGTGACTCTTTTAGCCGGGTTGATCAGGGGGAGAACAGAAGTGAACGTGTCTTTAATAATCACTCCTTCCTCAACCACATCATTCACTTTGGCCGTGCTATCTAAAAAAATAACAATAGCCCCGTTCATGCGGGAGGCAGACTTCACAGCCTCATACCCCACCACTTTCCCCACAGCCAGCCCGGCTTCCTCCACACTGCACTGCACCTCAGGCACCAACTTGATGCCATGTCGGCGAGACAGGCGTTCAAAATCGGCTGCAGCCTCACCTGCTGGCATGGTGCCAAGCTAGCACACACGCCACACACACACACACACACACACACACACACCACAAACACTCTTACACGTAACCTACACACTTCTAACTTACACTATAACAAACAACAACTTAACACTAAACATTAACAAACAAAAAAACGAGCTTTTAGTAAAGTTTTGCAAATAAACTCACTCACGCTTCCAAACAATCCGCTCTCAGCTCCACACACACTCCGCCATCTCAGAGAGAGAGAGAGAGAGAGAGAGAGAGGGAGAGAGAGAGAGAGAGAGAGAGACAGAGAGAGACAGAGAGAGAGAGAGAGAGAGACAGAGAGAGACAGAGAGAGAGAGAGAGAGAGACAGAGAGAGAGAGAGAGAGAGAGAGAGAGAGAGAGAGAGAGAGAGAGACAGAGAGAGAGAGAGAGAGAGAGAGAGAGACAGAGAGAGACAGAGAGAGAGAGAGAGAGAGAGAGACAGAGAGAGAGAGAGAGAGAGAGAGAGAGAGAGAGAGAGAGAGAGAGAGAGAGAGACAGAGAGAGAGAGAGAGAGAGAGAGAGACAGAGAGAGACAGAGAGAGAGAGAGAGAGAGAGAGAGAGAGAGAGAGAGAGAGAGAGAGAGAGACAGAGAGAGAGACAGAGAGAGAGACAGAGAGAGAGAGAGAGAGAGAGAGACAGAGACAGAGAGAGAGAGAGAGAGAGAGACAGAGAGAGAGAGAGAGAGAGAGAGAGAGAGACAGAGACAGAGAGAGAGAGAGAGAGAGAGACAGAGAGAGAGAGAGAGAGTAATGAAGGTGTAGAGATCAGTGAGTGCTGAGCTCTGACATGGAGAAGAGTCGTGGACAGTTAGAGATCCTCACCTCCGAGCTTTGGTCTGGTCTTCATGTTCCTCACACAGAGTGGATTTAGAGGGAGGGGCTCCCTCCTCTCTGTCCTCACACTGATCCATAGCAGAGCCCCCACCTTCACACAAACACAACAACATGCTCTTTACAGGATCACACACTGCTCTGTCCACATTAAGGCGTCTGGTCAGCCCGTTAGTTTCTTTAACTGTGACGTGAGTCAGCTGGACTGTTTGATACGGACTGAGTCACCTTAAGAGACCAGCATGAACTTAACAATGACAAGGAGGTTCATTTCTGCTACGAGCTGTCAGCTGATCAAACATGTGAGACTTTAACTCAAGCCCCCCACCCCCCCAACATGTACCCCTGTGGTACTGAACTTCATCAGCTGACTGACTGCTTGACATTCAAACGGGGTTAAACTTGGTGTTCATGCTGTATCACTGACTCTAACGTGAAGTAAAGGGTTAACAGCTGTCGGTTACGTTACCTTCTTCTGTTGAACAGAATCCGTATGAAGCCAACGAGAGAAGAGAACGAATCAGAGAAAACGTTCAGACCGACAGAAGAAGATTTAGAAATGTGACGGCCATTTCGTCCCGTCGGTGTTTCCTTCGAGGATCAGTCAGAGCAGCTCTGGACTTTGGAAGGAATAACTTGGAGCGCTGGCTGTCAAACATTTACAGAGTCAAAGACAGCTGAAGGTCTCAGGATTCAACCTGACGCTGTTCTGCAGAAAGCATTACAGCTGAAGGTCTCATGATTCAACCTGACGCTGTTCTGCAGAAAGCATTACATCTGAAGGTCTCATGATTCAACCTGACGCTGTTCTGCAGAAAGCATTACATCTGAAGGTCTCATGATTCAACCTGACGCTGTTCTGCAGAAAGCATTACATCTGAAGGTCTCATGATTCAACCTGACGCTGTTCTGCAGAAAGCATTACATCTGAAGGTCTCATGATTCAACCTGACGCTGTTCTGCAGAAAGCATTACATCTGAAGGTCTCATGATTCAACCTGACGCTGTTCTGCAGAAAGCGTTACAGCTGAAGGTCTCATGATTCAACCTGACGCTGTTCTGCA
>CM036543.1:32010373-32035373 GCA_020745685.1 Tautogolabrus adspersus
GAGGTGATCCAGAGGTGATCCAGAGGTGTGTGAAGTGATCCAGAGGTGTGTGAAGTGATCCAGAGGTGATCCAGAGGTGTGTGAAGTGATCCAGAGGTGTGTGAAGTGATCCAGAGGTGATCCAGAGGTGTGTGAAGTGATCCAGAGGTGTGTGACGTGATCCAAAGGTGATCCAGAGGTGTGTGAAGTGATCCAGAGGTGTGTGAAGTGATCCAGAGGTGTGTGAAGTGATCCAGAGGTGATCCAGAGGTGTGTGAAGTGATCCAGAGGTGATCCAAAGGTGTGAGAAGTGATCCAGAGGTGTGTGAAGTGATCCAGAGGTGTGTGAAGTGATCCAGAGGTGTGTGAAGTGATCCAGAGGTGTGTGAAGTGATCCAGAGGTGTGTGAAGTGATCCAGAGGTGATCCAGAGGTGTGTGAAGTGATCCAGAGGTGTGTGAAGTGATCCAGAGGTGTGTGAAGTGATTCAGAGGTGTGTGAAGTGATCCAGAGGTGTGTGAAGTGATCCAGAGGTGTGTGAAGTGATTCAGAGGTGTGTGAAGTGATCCAGAGGTGTGTGAAGTGATCCAGAGGTGTGTGAAGTGATTCAGAGGTGTGTGAAGTGATCCAAAGGTGATCCAGAGGTGTGTGAAGTGATCCAAAGGTGATCCAGAGGTGTGTGAAGTGATCCAGAGGTGTGTGAAGTGATCCAGAGGTGATCCAGAGGTGTGTGAAGTGATCCAGAGGTGTGTGAAGTGATCCAGAGGTGTGTGAAGTGATCCAGAGGTGATCCAGAGGTGTGTGAAGTGATCCAGAGGTGTGTGAAGTGATCCAAAGGTGATCCAGAGGTGTGTGAAGTGATCCAGAGGTGTGTGAAGTGATCCAGAGGTGTGAGAAGTGATCCAGAGGTGATCCAAAGGTGTGTGAAGTGATCCAGAGGTGATCCAAAGGTGTGAGAAGTGATTCAGAGGTGTGTGAAGTGATCCAGAGGTGATCCAAAGGTGTGTGAAGTGATCCAAAGGTGTGAGAAGTGATTCAGAGGTGTGTGAAGTGATCCAAAGGTGATCCAGAGGTGTGTGAAGTGATCCAGAGGTGTGTGAAGTGATCCAAAGGTGATCCAGAGGTGTGTGAAGTGATCCAGAGGTGTGTGAAGTGATCCAGAGGTGATCCAAAGGTGTGTGAAGTGATCCAGAGGTGTGTGAAGTGATCCAAAGGTGATCCAGAGGTGTGAGAAGTGATCCAGAGGTGATCCAGAGGTGTGTGAAGTGATCCAGAGGTGTGTGAAGTGATCCAGAGGTGATCCAGAGGTGTGTGAAGTGATCCAGAGGTGTGTGAAGTGATCCAGAGGTGATCCAGAGGTGTGTGAAGTGATCCAGAGGTGATCCAGAGGTGTGTGAAGTGATCCAAAGGTGATCCAGAGGTGTGTGAAGTGATCCAGAGGTGATCCAGAGGTGTGTGAAGTGATCCAGAGGTGTGTGAAGTGATCCAGAGGTGTGTGAAGTGATCCAGAGGTGTGTGAAGTGATCCAGAGGTGATCCAGAGGTGTGTGAAGTGATCCAGAGGTGATCCAGAGGTGTGTGTTCTTTAATTAGAACCAATTAAAGTGCGGACACAGCGATGAGCACACATCTGAACCCGCACAGTTCAGAGAGGTCTGAGCAATAAGACATGAAGAGTGTGTCGGAAACTTCGAAAAGTAATCAGAGTGAAACTTCTGTCCTTGAAACATTGGAAGATAGAAAACATTTTGAGTTTAATCAAATGTTTTCATTGGTAACGTCTGCAAACATGGTTCAGTAACACACGAAGTATTGCGTCTCCACAATGTGTTTCATCTAAAGGAGGGGACATTTACAACAGGTTAGGCTTTTCCTTTAGTACTACTTTGTAAATGCATTAGTAGATTAAACCTCGAGAATCCTCTAAAGTAACATTCAAAGCTATGAGTGTTCTGCAGTTGACGTTTTTAAAAGCTGTGTTTCATCTCTAAATTCAGCCCTGCTTACATTATTAACACAGAAGAAATACAATGATAGACTCTGTGGTCGTGCATCAGTGCTGAGTGGACTGAAAAGTGTGTTCTAGATTTAGGACTTCAAAGCTAACCTCAGTCGTTCTTTGAGCTCAGTAACGTAACAGTCTGTGAACATGCAGTTTGCCAGCGAATGAAACAGACCAAAGACATCTTACTGTCTCCAGTGTTAGTGTTCATGTTGCTGCTGCTTTAGGTCTTCTATCTTTGTCCAGCTGTGGTTTAGAGGTCATGTTCGAGAGGATCCTCCTGACATAGCTGCTGTGACAGAGAGCTGAAAGTGTCTCAATAGTGAACTCCATAGAACTTCTTTAAAACCAAATTACACAGAAACCTTTTGACTTTATCTTTATTGTAGTAAACATGTCTAATGATTATTAACCAACTTTAGAAGTCGATCTTTGACGTCATTTCAATCTCTTTACTTTTCCAGACTTGAGTTTCAATCGGGCATGATGATGCTTGGATATTTTTATTGTAATAATTCAAATTAAAGTAATCTTTACACAGCAGCTGTTTACATTCACGTTAGCATCATCCACAAGTATAGAAGGCTGCTTGTTTTTAGTGTCGACATGTTTGTCCATTCTCAGCTGTGGTAGTTTCAGGGGGAGTTTAGTTTATTAGCAGTATAGCATTAGCTAACGCCACAGAGCCATTGCATCAGAGCTTTGCGAACAAACTTGATCATCTGGCTGAGGTAGCATGTGTATGCTAGCTGCTAACTTTAGTTTTTGTAAACACTGTTCAGTAAACTGTTAAAGCAGTTAATTTAATCAACTCTGAATTTGACTTAAAACTTAAAGCTGCCGTAAACTGAGGGGGGAAATATTGCATCAGCTAATATCTCCATAACTCGTTCCTCATGTTCTCCCTCTCTCTGCTCCGTCTCTGAGTCTAACTCTCAGAGTACATAGCTCTGATGACACAAACACAGTTAGCTCTTGTTTAGTGTCTGAATGTGGAGAGAAGCTATCTGCACCTTTACTCTGCACAGAGCTGCACTCTCACACTGACAGAGCTGCACTCTCACGCTGACGGAGCTGCACTCTCACGCTGACGGAGCTGCACTCTCACACTGACTGAGCTGCACTCTCACACTGATGAAGCTGCACTCTCACACTGAAGGAGCTGCACTCTCACACTGACGGAGCTGCACTCTCACACTGACAGAGCTGCACTCTCACACTGACAGAGCTGCACTCTCACACTGAAGGAGCTGCACTCTCACACTGACGGAGCTGCACTCTCACACTGACAGAGCTGCACTCTCACACTGACAGAGCTGCACTCTCACACTGAAGGAGCTGCACTCTCACACTGACGGAGCTGCACTCTCACACTGACAGAGCTGCACTCTCACACTGACAGAGCTGCACTCTCATGCTGACGGAGCTGCACTCTCACGCTGACGGAGCTGCACTCTCACACTGACTGAGCTGCACTCTCACACTGACGGAGCTGCACTCTCACACTGACAGAGCTGCACTCTCACACTGACAGAGCTGCACTCTCACACTGACAGAGCTGCACTCTCACGCTGACAGAGCTGCACTCTCACACTGAAGGAGCTGCACTCTCACACTGACAGAGCTGCACTCTCACTCTGACGGAGCTGCACTCTCACACTGACAGAGCTGCACTCTCACACTGACAGAGCTGCACTCTCACACTGACAGAGCTGCACTCTCACACTGACAGAGCTGCACTCTCACTCTGACGGAGCTGCACTCTCACACTGACAGAGCTGCACTCTCACGCTGACGGAGCTGCACTCTCACGCTGACGGAGCTGCACTCTCATACTGACAGAGCTGCACTCTCACACTGACGGAGCTGCACTCTCACACTGAAGGAGCTGCACTCTCATACTGACAGAGCTGCACTCTCACACTGACAGAGCTGAAAGGATGACACTAAAGACAACAACAACACACATCGTCGTTATGGTAACGGCTCCAGAGTGTTTCCACACGTGAATGACGTGTGGACACGCTGACAGCCACCGATATTTTAGGAGATTCCAGGACTGAAGGACTGTTCAGTTAAATTTGCATTAACATCACCTGATCAGAGACTGGTCAGGAGCTGAACTGGTTTATATGCAGCCTCATGACGTGACCTTTAAATGAATTCACTAAAACAAGGACAGTAAAGTGTTTGCATTCACACTTAGAAATGTGTTTGTCTGAAACTGTTTCCTGTTCAGTTTGTGCTCAAATATTTTTCTGTTTAACAACACTGACGAAGTGTGAAAAGACAGTTACTTGTTTATTGATCTTATTTTTTAGTGTCTCTTTCTGATGTTAACTTCGATTTAAGCTTTAAATGTTCTGAATTTTAAATTCTTACTCTTTGCTCAGCAGCCTCTACCATCAGTGAGTGAATGTGTATGAATGGATGAGTTAATACTGATGGACTCTTTACTCAGCAGCCTCTACCATCAGTGTGTGAATGTGTATGAATGGATGAGTTAATACTGATGGACTCTTTACTCAGCAGTCTCTACCATCAGTGTGTGAATGTGTATGAATGGATGAGTTAATACTGATGGACTCTTTACTCAGCAGCCTCTACCATCAGTGAGTGAATGTGTATGAATGGATGAGTTAATACTGATGGACTCTTTACTCAGCAGCCTCTACCATCAGTGTGTGAATGTGTATGAATGGATGAGTTAATACTGATGGACTCTTTACTCAGCAGTCTCTACCATCAGTGTGTGAATGTGTATGAATGGATGAGTTAATACTGATGGACTCTTTACTCAGCAGCCTCTACCATCAGTGTGTGAATGTGTATGAATGGATGAGTTAATACTGATGGACTCTTTACTCAGCAGCCTCTACCATCAGTGTGTGAATGTGTATGAATGGATGAGTTAATACTGATGGACTCTTTACTCAGCAGCCTCTACCATCAGTGAGTGAATGTGTATGAATGGATGAGTTAATACTGATGGACTCTTTACTCAGCAGTCTCTACCATCAGTGAGTGAATGTGTATGAATGGATGAGTTAATACTGATGGACTCTTTACTCAGCAGCCTCTACCATCAGTGTGTGAATGTGTATGAATGGATGAGTTAATACTGATGGACTCTTTACTCAGCAGCCTCTACCATCAGTGAGTGAATGTGTATGAATGGATGAGTTAATACTGATGGTCTCTTTACTCAGCAGCCTCTACCATCAGTGAGTGAATGTGTATGAATGGATGAGTTAATACTGATGGTCTCTTTACTCAGCAGCCTCTACCATCAGTGTGTGAATGTGTATGAATGGATGAGTTAATACTGATGGACTCTTTACTCAGCAGCCTCTACCATCAGTGAGTGAATGTGTATGAATGGATGAGTTAATACTGATGGACTCTTTACTCAGCAGCCTCTACCATCAGTGTGTGAATGTGTATGAATGGATGAGTTAATACTGATGGACTCTTTACTCAGCAGCCTCTACCATCAGTGAGTGAATGTGTATGAATGGATGAGTTAATACTGATGGTCTCTTTACTCAGCAGCCTCTACCATCAGTGAGTGAATGTGTATGAATGGATGAGTTAATACTGATGGTCTCTTTACTCAGCAGCCTCTACCATCAGTGTGTGAATGTGTATGAATGGATGAGTTAATACTGATGGACTCTTTACTCAGCAGCCTCTACCATCAGTGAGTGAATGTGTATGAATGGATGAGTTAATACTGACGGACTCTTTACTCAGCAGCCTCTACCATCAGTGAGTGAATGTGTATGAATGGATGAGTTAATACTGATGGACTCTTTACTCAGCAGCCTCTACCATCAGTGAGTGAATGTGTATGAATGGATGAGTTAATACTGATGGTCTCTTTACTCAGCAGCCTCTACCATCAGTGAGTGAATGTGTATGAATGGATGAGTTAATACTGATGGACTCTTTACTCAGCAGCCTCTACCATCAGTGAGTGAATGTGTATGAATGGATGAGTTAATACTGATGGACTCTTTACTCAGCAGCCTCTACCATCAGTGAGTGAATGTGTATGAATGGATGAGTTAATACTGATGGTCTCTTTACTCAGCAGCCTCTACCATCAGTGTGTGAATGTGTATGAATGGATGAGTTAATACTGATGGTCTCTTTACTCAGCAGCCTCTACCATCAGTGTGTGAATGTGTATGAATGGATGAGTTAATACTGATGGACTCTTTACTCAGCAGCCTCTACCATCAGTGAGTGAATGTGTATGAATGGATGAGTTAATACTGATGGTCTCTTTACTCAGCAGCCTCTACCATCAGTGAGTGAATGTGTATGAATGGATGAGTTAATACTGATGGACCCTTTAAAAACAAAAGTCTGTTCCTCTGTCCTCTGACTTTGTACAGTCCAGTTGACGATTGTCTTTCAATGCATCACCAAGGACACGTTTTGGAAAGCCCCCTCCTGACACAGTTTATAATCCAAAGCTTTTTGTCACACACACCTTTGTTAACTCATGGACGTTTGTATTCATGTTGAATATCTTCACTGTGTCTGTCCTCCTCAGGCTCTGGACGTGGACAGATCCGTTCTGTACAAGATCAAGAAGTCTGTGAAGGCCACCAACACATCGGGTCTGAGTGAGTGGCACAGTTTCAGTCATATATTGTCGAACACTTTTTAACCACACAGCCACGCTCGGTCTTCCACTTCCTGTCTGCTCAAACTCAAAAGGACAACTTAATTGTAGTCTGATTGTTGACTTCAGTCTCTCTGTGCATGATGGGAACTGTAGTTCAGTAGCTCAGAACGAGCGCATTAGACAGAAATAAGAGGAACAATAAGCAGGACTCAAAGGGAGGGGTTTCTGAAGGAAGACTTCACAATAAAATGAAGCCACCTTTTAAAATAAAGTGAAGTAAGGCTTCACAAAAAAAAGCCTTGGTATGAATGATTCAGGTCCAGACACTCAGGATGGTTTATTAAAATTTCAAAGGTCTTTAATTCAATGGGCTAGAAACATTTTAAATACACCAACGTGTATCAGCCAGCGCCTTCTTCAGGGGCTGGTGTGAAAATCGTTTATTGGAGTTAATGAGTTAAAGATCTAGCTGATAAAGAGTGGAAACTATTGGCTGAAAGCTAAAGAATAAGCAGAGAGTTTGTGTCGTGAATTCTTCTGGTGTCTTACTCCCACAATGCACCATGTTCTCACATCAGAGTTTGTTCAACAGGTGACTTCATCTCTTCTCTGAATCAGTTCTTTTAGATCTCAGCATCAAACTGATTTGGCAAAACTAATTTACATCGGCTCATGCCGCATTATTTACCGATGTCTGTCAGCAGGTTTGATATCGGCTCATACCGATGTTGAACCGATGTATCGATGTATCTCTAGTGAGCAGTTTGAATTGTTTAAAGTTTTTGGAGTTCTTAAAGGATGCTGAAAGTTCAGGTATATAAACGGAAAAAGTTTTCTTAATGTAACATTTCTAATGAAGACATCTGAAGCATTAAAGGGGCGGTACCACTTTAGTGTTTGATCATTAGTCTAGTTCATCTTTGGCCTCAGCCAATGAGCTTCACTGCTAAAATCTAACTGTTATAATAAACATTACCCAATAAACACTCGGTATATTGTTCAGTCTGTTAAAAATGAGCCGGGATCATCACAGAAAGGACTGTGTGGTGGTGCGTTCAGGGACTGTGTGGTGGGTTTTCGTTCAGACTGTGTGGTGGTGCGTTCAGGGACTGTGTGGTGGTGCGTTCAGAGACTGTGTGGTGGGTTTTCGTTCAGACTGTGTGGTGGTGCATTCAGGGACACGGTGGTGGGTTTTTGTTCAGACTGTGTGGTGGGTTTTCTTTCAGACTGTGTGGTGGTGCATTCAGGGACTGTGTGGTGGGTTTTTGTTCAGACTGTGTGGTGGTTCGTTCAGACTGTGTGGTGGTGCGTTCAGACTGTGTGGTGGTGCGTTCAGAGACTGTGTGGTGGTGCGTTCAGAGACTGTATGGTGGTGCGTTCAGAGACTGTGTGGTGGTGCGTTCAGAGACTGTGTGGTGGTGCGTTCAGAGACTGTATGGTGGTGCGTTCAGAGACTGCGTGGTGGTGCGTTCAGAGAGTGCGTGGTGGTGCGTTCAGAGACTGTGTGGTGGTGCGTTCAGAGACTGTGTGGTGGTGTGTTCAGAGACTGTATGGTGGTGCGTTCAGACTGTATGGTGGTGCGTTCAGAGACTGTGTGGTGGTGCGTTCAGAGACTGTGTGGTGGTGCGTTCAGAGACTGTGTGGTGGTGTGTTCAGACTGTATGGTGGTGCGTTCAGACTGTGTGGGAGGTTTTCGTTCAGACTGTGTGGTGGTGCGTTCAGGCTGTGTGGTGGTGTGTTCAGAGACCGTATGGTGGTGCGTTCAGAGACTGTGTGGTGGTGCGTTCAGAGACTGTGTGGTGGTGCGTTCAGAGACTGTATGGTGGTGCGTTCAGAGACTGTGTGGTGGTGCGTTCAGAGACTGTGTGGTGGTGCGTTCAGACTGTATGGTGGTGCGTTCAGAGACTGTGTGGTGGTGCGTTCAGAGACTGTGTGGTGGTGCGTTCAGAGACTGTATGGTGGTGCGTTCAGACTGTATGGTGGTGCGTTCAGAGACTGTGTGGTGGTGCGTTCAGACTGTATGGTGGTGCGTTCAGAGACTGTATGGTGGTGCGTTCAGAGACTGTGTGGTGGTGCGTTCAGAGACTGTATGGTGGTGCGTTCAGAGACTGTGTGGTGGTGCGTTCAGAGACTGTATGGTGGTGCGTTCAGACTGTATGGTGGTGCGTTCAGAGACTGTGTGGTGGTGCGTTCAGACCGTATGGTGGTGCGTTCAGAGACTGTGTGGTGGTGCGTTCAGA
Source organism: Tautogolabrus adspersus (assembly GCA_020745685.1). Lineage (NCBI taxonomy): Eukaryota > Metazoa > Chordata > Actinopteri > Labriformes > Labridae > Tautogolabrus > Tautogolabrus adspersus. Next base: position 32,019,229 of record CM036543.1, read on the forward strand.
GACTGTGTGGTGGTGCGTTCAGAGACTGTATGGTGGTGCGTTCAGACTGTATGGTGGTGCGTTCAGAGACTGTGTGGTGGTGCGTTCAGAGACTGTGTGGTGGTGTGTTCAGACTGTATGGTGGTGCGTTCAGACTGTGTGGGAGGTTTTCGTTCAGACTGTGTGGTGGTGCGTTCAGGCTGTGTGGTGGTGTGTTCAGAGACCGTATGGTGGTGCGTTCAGAGACTGTGTGGTGGTGCGTTCAGAGACTGTGTGGTGGTGCGTTCAGAGACTGTATGGTGGTGTGTTCAGAGACCGTATGGTGGTGCGTTCAGAGACTGTGTGGTGGTGCGTTCAGAGACTGTGTGGTGGTGTGTTCAGAGACCGTATGGTGGTGCGTTCAGAGACTGTGTGGTGGTGCGTTCAGAGACTGTGTGGTGGTGTGTTCAGAGACTGTGTGGTGGTGCGTTCAGAGACTGTGTGGTGGTCGATCAGAGACTGTGTGGTGGTCGATCAGAGACTGTGTGGTGGTGTGTTCAGACTGTATGGTGGTGCGTTCAGAGACTGTGTGGTGGTGTGTTCAGACTGTGTGGTGGTGTGTTCAGACTGTGTGGTGGTGCGTTCAGAGACTGTGTGGTGGTACGTTCAGAGACTGTGTGGTGGTGCGTTCAGAGACTGTATGGTGGGTTTTCGTTCAGGCTGTGTGGTGGTGCGTTCAGAGACTGTATGGTGGTGCGTTCAGAGACTGTTTGGTGGTGCGTTCAGAGACTGTGTGGTAGTGCGTTCAGAGACTGTATGGTGGGTTTTCATTCAGGCTGTGTGGTGGTGCGTTCAGAGACTGTATGGTGGTGCGTTCAGAGACTGTATGGTGGGTTTTCGTTCAGGCTGTGTGGTGGTGCGTTCAGAGACTGTATGGTGGTGCGTTCAGAGACTGTTTGGTGGTGCGTTCAGAGACTGTGTGGTAGTGCGTTCAGAGACTGTATGGTGGGTTTTCGTTCAGGCTGTATGGTGGTGCGTTCAGAGACTGTATGGTGGGTTTTCGTTCAGGCTGTGTGGTGGTGCGTTCAGAGACTGTATGGTGGGTTTTCGTTCAGGCTGTGTGGTGGTGCGTTCAGAGACTGTATGGTGGTGCGTTCAGACTGTGTGGTGGTGCGTTCAGAGACTGTGTGGTAGTGCGTTCAGAGACTGTGTGGTGGTGCGTTCAGAGACTGTGTGGTGGGTTTTCGTTCAGGCTCTGTGGTGGTGCGTTCAGAGACTGTGTGGTGCAGGTAGCTTCAGGCAGGTGGAGTCTCACCTCCAAACATTCCTGTCATACTGCTATCCTGTCCCAGCATGCCGAGGGAGAGACTCCCGCCTCAGACGAGAAGGAGACTGAAGGATCCTGAATCCTCCTAATATTTGGTTTGTTTATCAAACGGGATTTAAAACTTGTGATGTCATGATGAGAGATAAGAAGAGATGTATGAAAATGGAAAGAGTGTGTGACAACTCACAGCTCTATGAAGAGTTTGAGTTTAGTGTTTTTCTGTTGTTCTGCTTCACTCCCGGCGCTCTCAGTGTGGCGTCTTAGAGAAAGAGAACACATCCTGCTCAGCCACGACCTGCAGACATGACCTTATTTCACACATGCACCCTTCAATCTTCCTGAGTGTCTGTTCAAACACGTCCCTCCCAGTGTTAAAGGGGTGGGGGTCTCTGGAGGGAGGACTTGAGGCAGCAGAAGAGGCGGACAAAGCAACGAGGCCATCAATGCTACTTGCAACTGAACGTATTCGCAGTATAACCAACGAATGTAAAAGACTACAATCTCTCCTCGGGCCCGTTTCAGAAAGCAGGTTCAGTTCAAACTCAGAGTCAGTTAATCCTGAAATGAGGGAAACTCTGGGTTTTCTGTTTCAGAGGGGGAGGTCACTCAAACCTGAGAAAGAGGGGTAACTCAGACCTGTTCCAGAGAGGGAGGTAACTTTAGCTCTGAGTCTGTTACTATGGTAACTGAGCCTGTGAACCTAACCTGGTCAGGAGCAGGTTTTCTTCAATGAACCCCGAGTTTCTCTCCGTCTCCTCTTTCAGAAACGCTGTTTCATTTCCTCATTGTTTCATTGAGTCCGTATCACGGCGTGTTAGTGAAGATTGAGCGTGTGAATAAAGATCCAGCTTGTCTTCATATTGTATGTGAGGGAGGCTGTAGAAGATAAATGAAGTATTTAGTGGAACATGTGTTTTAGTGGAGGAGCCTGGAGATGAAGGGGCTGCATTACTCCTCAGGGAATAAGAGTCTACATTTACGTCAGGAGATGTTCATTTCATTAGGACTAATGAAGAAAGCTGAGAGGACATTTAGCCTGTGTGTGTGAACACAGCTTTATGTTGGGGACAAAGATAGAGCACATTCAAATAGACACTGAATGAAGTTCACTTTGTTTCATATGTTCAATATGATTCAAACACCACCATGAGCCCAGTTTGTTCTGACAGTTCATTTAGTTTGAAAGTCACTTTTCTTCTGCTGGATTGCATCTTAATGAAAATACATTTGAGCTTTAATACCATTCCAGCAGTTTGGACCTGTGATCTTATAATTCTGATGAAATATGAAATGAATAGACTTCATGACGTGCTGACGCCAGCAGCTGTTTCCTCCTCCTTCTCTCTCTCCTTTGAGCTGCAGCACTGTTTCTTTGTCTTCTTATTCAAACCTGTTCATATTCTCCGTATGTCCTCATGAAGATGGAGGTTATATTTAGAGAGGGTTAAAGTACCACCATCTCTTGTTGTCTCCTGTTGCCATGGTGAATCGTAGTATCAGGGCTCCATTAATGTTGGCTTTTTATCCTCCAGAACTGTCCAACGCATTATTAAAAAGTGGGGAAACATCATCTTCAAGGAAGAAATGTGGTTGGAAAAAAATCACTGATCACTTAAACGTTTGGTGAAATCAAATCGTAGAAAAACAACAGTAGAACTCAGGGCTATGTTTAATAGTGAAAGAGCATTTCCACACGCACAATGCGAAAACGATGCCACAGGAAATGCGTGCCGTAATCAAAGCTAAAGGCGGTCCAACGAAATATTAGTGTTAGACCTTTATTTTGGCCAGGCAGTGTATTAACGTCACCACCCACTCTCACTAGCTTGAAGTGAATAGGACCAAATATTTCCTGCTGTGTTCACACGTCAGCTCACCGCGACTTCATGCAGAAAGATTACGAGAGTCCCTGCATGTTGGGATGTTAACGTTCACAGAGGCCGCCCATCAGGATAATGTCTGAGTGTGTGGACATTTTCAGGAGGGCAGAGCGAGTGTTCTGGGGAACTGATTTTCATATTTATGAGCAGACAGGTTTTTGATCGTCTTCGCTGGTTGTTGTCGTGTCTTTGAAATTCTTCATCTCCCTGAAGTCTGTCCAAACCAAAGGTTCTGTAACCCCTTACCCCACAATCATTTCAAACATTATACAAAGTCAGAACCCAACGAGCAGAGGTCTTCTCTTTCTGTGCAAACAGAATAAAGGTTAGTTTGATTGATTTAAACAGGATCGTGTAGAACACGCCCCCTGCTGCCCTGTGTGGGCGGTCCATTTTGAGGGTTAACCTAACCCGTTTTAAAAGTCGTATGCAGTTGAATTTGTCCTCTGTGTTTTTCAGCTCATGTGGAAAATGAGGAGCAGTACATCCAGTCCATGGAGAAGTTTGGAGACTGTGCTGGCAGGGAGAACGCCGAGGTGGGCTCGGCTTTCCACACATTCGCTGTTTTCACCAAAGAGCTGACGGCGCTCTTCAAAAACCTGGTGAGGAGGTTCTCGTTCGTGAAAATGCTTGATGGACCTTTAGAGGATAACTCAAAGCTGTGGAGCTCTAACACGACTTTCTGTTTGCAGCTGCAGAACATGAACAACATCATCACGTTTCCTCTGGACAGTCTGCTGAAAGGAGACCTGAAGGGGGTCAAAGGGGTTTGTGTGGACCTTCATAAGTATTCCTTCCATTTTCAATCAAACCGCTGCTTTTTTTCTCAATTAGTCGCTGGCTTATTAATAGTGAATTAAAAGGAACTCAGCGTCTGGGAGCACTCACAAGGAGTTTAAAGGTCACATCTCCTCCTCCTCTTCAGTGTAAATAAGTCCTCTAAACATGTGTGTGAAGTGTCTTGTTCTAAATCCACTCTGATCCTGTATTTGATCATGCCTATAAACCCCTCTATTTCAGCCCTGCTCAGAACAGGCTGTTTCTGTGTCTGTAGCTTTAAATGTAAATGAGCTGTGTCTGACCACGCCCCTCTCTGGAAGGGCTTGGGTGGCTCGGGCTTTCTCGCTCCATGTCCTATTGTTTACGGTGAGAAGGCAGACTCAGAGGGCAGAACAAACACCTAGCTGTGGGAGTGTCACCCACCTGGGGGAGGGGTTACTGCCCTTTGTGATGTCATGAAGGGAAAATCTCCAAACAGCTATTATTGTTATGATTATTGTTGTTGTCTTCCCGTTCCTCCAGGATCTGAAGAAGCCGTTCGACAAAGCGTGGAAGGACTACGAGACAAAGCTGTGAGGAAAAAACACTTCTTGTGGATTGTGAGAAGCTATGTTTTTTTATTGCTCTTAATTTGACCTTTGACCTCCACAGAGCGAAGATCGAAAAGGAGAAGCGGGAGCACGCCAAGCAGCACGGGATGATCCGCACCGAGTTCAGTGGAGGAGAGATCGCAGAAGAGATGGAGAAGGAGAGACGACTGTTCCAGCTGCAGATGTGTGAGGTGAGGTAACACACCATCTTTACCTGTGTGAGGTAACATCCTCACCTGTTGGATGATTATCTGTGAGGTAACATTCTCACCTGTTGGATGATTATCTGTGAGGTAACATTCTCACCTGTTGGATGATTATCTGTGAGGTAACATTCTCACCTGTTGGATGATTATCTGTGAGGTAACATCCTCACCTGTTGGATGATTATCTGTGAGGTAACATTCTCACCTGTTGGATGATTATCTGTGAGGTAACATCCTCACCTGTTGGATGATTATCTGTGAGGTAACATCCTCACCTGTTGGATGATTATCTGTGAGGTAACATCCTCACCTGTTGGATGATTATCTGTGAGGTAACATCCTCACCTGTTGGATGATTATCTGTGAGGTAACATCTTCACCTGTTGGATGATTATCTGTGAGGTAACATCCTCACCTGTTGGATGATTATCTGTGAGGTAACATTCTCACCTGTTGGATGATTATCTGTGAGGTAACATTCTCACCTGTTGGATGATTATCTGTGAGGTAACATTCTCACCTGTTGGATGATTATCTGTGAGGTAACATCCTCACCTGTTGGATGATTATCTGTGAGGTAACATTCTCACCTGTTGGATGATTATCTGTGAGGTAACATCCTCACCTGTTGGATGATTATCTGTGAGGTAACATCCTCACCTGTTGGATGATTATCTGTGAGGTAACATCCTCACCTGTTGGATGATTATCTGTGAGGTAACATCCTCACCTGTTGGATGATTATCTGTGAGGTAACATCTTCACCTGTTGGATGATTATCTGTGAGGTAACATCCTCACCTGTTGGATGATTATCTGTGAGGTAACATCTTCAACTGTTGGATGATTATCTGTGAGGTAACATTCTCACCTGTTGGATGATTATCTGTGAGGTAACATCCTCACCTGTTGGATGATTATCTGTGAGGTAACATCCTCACCTGTTGGATGATTATCTGTGAGGTAACATCTTCACCTGTTGGATGATTATCTGTGAGGTAACATCCTCACCTGTTGGATGATTATCTGTGAGGTAACATTCTCACCTGTTGGATGATTATCTGTGAGGTAACATTCTCACCTGTTGGATGATTATCTGTGAGGTAACATCCTCACCTGTTGGATGATTATCTGTGAGGTAACATCCTCACCTGTTGGATGATTATCTGTGAGGTAACATTCTCACCTTTTGGATGATTATCTGTGAGTAACATCCTCACCTGTTGGATGATTATCTGTGAGGTAACATTCTCACCTGTTGGATGATTATCTGTGAGGTAACATTCTCACCTGTTGGATGATTATCTGTGAGGTAACATTCTCACCTGTTGGATGATTATCTGTGAGGTAACATCCTCACCTGTTGGATGATTATCTGTGAGGTAACATCCTCACCTGTTGGATGATTATCTGTGAGGTAACATCCTCACCTGTTGGATGATTATCTGTGAGGTAACATCTTCACCTGTTGGATGATTATCTGTGAGGTAACATCCTCACCTGTTGGATGATTATCTGTGAGGTAACATCCTCACCTGTTGGATGATTATCTGTGAGGTAACATCTTCACCTGTTGGATGATTATCTGTGAGGTAACATCCTCACCTGTTGGATGATTATCTGTGAGGTAACATTCTCACCTGTTGGATGAAACAAAGGGGGGTGGAGACTCCATCCTAAACGGATAAAGATGGGAAGGTGCCGAGCCAACCTGGTCATTGGCCATCACTCTCGGCCCCTCCCCCTTAAAGAACCTGTACTAGTTTAAAATCCATCCTGGTTCATTTGTCAAAGCTCTGTTCACTGAGTTTCTCCTCCGTGGTTTCCCTTCGCAGTACCTTCTTAAAGTGAACGAGATCAAAGTGAAGAAAGGCGCCGACTTCCTCCAGAACCTCATCAAGTATTTCCACGCTCAGTGCAAGTACGTCGTTCTGCACAGAAACTCTTTCATACATCATTTTTCAACGATCACACGTTATTTATTCCTGCCTCTTCAGAGGAGCCATTCATTGGTGGTTTAACTCTTCTTCTCTCTCTTCGTGTTTTCAGTTTCTTCCAGGACGGTCTGAAGGCTGTAGAGAGTCTGAAGCCCTCTGTAGAGAAGCTGGCCACCGACCTGACAGCGGTGAGGACTCTGTGTAAAGCGTTTGTTAGCATCAGAGCGCTCTGCTATTGTTCACTTTTTAAATTCACTGTTCTTCTCTTCAGATTAAACAGACTCAGGATGGAGAGAGGAAACAGCTGATTCAGCTGCGAGACGTCCTGAAGGCCTCGCTGCAGTCGGAGCAGAAAGAGGTGAGTGTTTTTTTTAATTCTCATAACGAAGGTTTAAGAGCGTTTCAGTCCTTCAGTCCTCTGAGTGTAACATGACATCATTTTCCTTCGACATGTAGAGGAGGAGAAGAAAGACTCCAAACGGTTTCTTCAGTAAACTTTGTTACATGGCAGCTCCGGTATCTCTTATTCCTCCTCTTGGATGACCCCTAGAGGATGCTTCCAGTACTTCAGATTACAGCGAGGTTTAATATGTGTATTTGTTCCCTGGCTTTCTTCAGGACTCTCAGGCCAAACAGAACTCAGGTTACAGCCTCCACCAGCTGCAGGGCAACAAGGCTCATGGCACCGAGCGCTCCGGATTCCTCTTCAAGAAAAGTGAGGGGTGAGTGAACTCAATGTCCCAGAATTCCTCTGGAAAATATAACCCCCTTCCTGGAGACTTTTACTGTATAGTTCAAACTGTTTGCGTCCATCACAGACAGTTCAGCAGACCAGCTGATGAAAAAAAGAACCCTAACTCAACGTAAAATGTTTTCAGAGGCATCAAGTGAATTCTTTGTTGACTCTGTTTTTTATTGGACTCAAGGTCTGATTCACAAAGGTTTGTTCAAATGGATCAAAAAGACAACGTCTGATCCACAAACACACACAAAGGGTTAAACGCTCCCCTAACTGCGCTGCAGAGCAAACTGCGTCTTTGTGTGTCGCTGCTGTTTGTATTTCAATGTTCCATTATTCAGTCATTAAAGGGTTAATCGTCTCTTTCTCTGTAAATCAGCCTCATTGTAAAAAGAGTCTAACTCACCAACAGGGGGCGCTAACAGCCGTCTGAATGCTTCGTTTGATTTAATATTTACGTTATAAAACGTTTTGTCTCTTTACAGCCTGAGGAAAGTGTGGCAGAAGAGGAAGTGCTCGGTGAAGAACGGTTTCCTGACGATTAGTCACGGCACGGTAAGACACCAGAGTCCTCTCCTCCTACTGGTCCTCCTGCACCCTTTTGCTTGCATGCTCTCAACCAATGAAAAGTCGCCTTCTGGGTTTTATTTTGGAGTCAAATTGGTGGAAACAATAAAGATCTCATTTTAGTTTTTTATTTTCTTATTTTATTTTATTTTTTCCTTCTTTCTTTTATTTTGAAGTTTTTACATGAAGAGTCAAACGGCCAATCAGGAGAGAGCATGCAGCAGATGAAGAGAAACAGGAGGAGGAGGAGAAGGAGGAGCATAAGGAAAAGGATGACAGAGAGAAGGGTGGGAACAGGACGGGAGGGAGGGGGGGAGGGGCTTCACTTCTGCACCTTCAACCTTTCGTCTCTGCTTCAACGCTCGCAAAGACAAACATCTCTGAATGGTTCTGATATAGATATAGATATGGTTCTTCTAAGAGACTTAATTTAAAAACGTCTGATATTCATCGTCCAAAGAGACAAAGTCCCGATGATTCCACTGACCTCCTCACCACTTTGCTTTGAAGCCACCATGAATCGTAATGTTTACAAAAAATATAGAAATCTTGAACTCTTGGACCCTTTCTGGATCCAAAGAGGATGAACCCGGTGTGAAAGTAGTTTTAAACTCTAGCCGGTACAACTACGACAACCTTCATCGCCTCATACTGTTCACGTCTCCTCGGCTTCATGTGTTGAGGAAGTAAATAAAGACGAGCATGCTCAGTCGTGTACCGTTGACATGAGTCACAGATGAATCCCTGATCTCGTCTCAGCTGCTGTCTGGGTTGTTGGAATAAAACTGAATATCATGAATCACAACTTATTCTGCAGCACATTTTACTTTGGAGATTTTACAACAAACGTCTTCCTGCCAAAAACCCCTCAGCTCTGGATATCAGTCAGCTGCAGCGCGCTGGAGGGAGCTCGAGCTCACGTTCACTAGCAGCACTGAAAGGGACGTAGTCTTTGAGTGGTACGCAGTTCTGGATCGTAGCGGTCTACTTTCCTCCCCGGGATAAACGCTTTTTATTGAGTTGTTTATGTGATCTTTGTTGTCATTTTAAATCATTTTAAATTTTAAATGTAAAATAAGTCAAAAGGTGACGACCACAGACTGCTTCATGCTAACATGATCATGCTAACATGAGTTAAGATGCAGTTGACCTGATGGAATAACCCCGTCTCTGTAGAGCTACTTAGCATGAAATAGTTAGCATGACATAGCTAGCACTACTGTACATGTTAATGTCCAGTTAGCTGTAAACATGATCGTCTGTAACTATAACCACCAAGAGAATATAAAAACACGATTATTATTTAGTCTTTTAAAGAAACGACCTCATACTGTGGATACTGTACCTAGCAGTGTCTGAAGCTAAATGCTAATTATAGCAACAGCTGAGCTCAGCGTGTTCGCTGTTTGTCTTTTATTATCACTGCAGCTGATTGACAGTAACACTCGTGGTCGAAGCTCGAGGGTAAAGTCATAATTAAGTTAGAGCATAAACCAAATATTCAACACAGGTAAACCTGATGAGGATTGCCACGTTTATGATTGTTGATCTAAGTTACGCACTTTACAGGTTCTCTGACCTGCAGTAGCACCAGATGAAAAAGTCAGAGCATCAATCAAACAAAAAGAATGAATCGTCTGTGTGAGCTTAAAGATATTCAACTTATTTATGGTTCTGAATATTTCTGTATGACACTCATCCATCTTTTTTTCTTTTTTATTGAATGTTGAAGTCTTTGGATCTCCGTATGTGTCAGGTGTTGTTCTCCTGACGCTGTCTCACTCTGAGCCCTGATTCTTGTCTCTCAGGCTAACAGACCTCCAGCCAAACTCAACCTGCTAACCTGCCAGGTGAAGAGGAACCCAGACGAGAAGAAGAGCTTCGACCTGTTCTCACGTGAGCTGCACACACCTGCTCGTCTATTAAGAAATATTTACGTGTGTCTGACCTGTCAAGATGAATGTTACATCTCATTTCATGTGTTCAGATGACAGAACATACCACTTCCAGACCGAGGATGAAGCCGAGTGTCAGATGTAGGTAGTTGAAAGTCTGCCCACCTCTTCCTGACCTTTGATGTTAGCTTGAACATGTGATCTGATGTGATGCTCTCCCATTTGTGCAGCTGGGTGTCGGTGCTGCAGAACAGCAGAGAAGAGGCTCTGAACACAGCGTTTAAAGGCGACCAGAACGAAGGAGAGAACAACATCGTGCAGGAGCTGACCAAAGCCATCGTAGGAGAGGTGAAGAGGATGAGCGGCAACGACAGCTGCTGCGACTGTGGAGCTCCTGGTCAGTACCCCTGTCAGTGCTACTCTTAAAGAGGGCTGTGAGCGTTGATGTCAGAGTCACACCACAGCGCCTTTGAATGGCTCACTTTGCTGAAACTCTCAGACGTCTCAGCCGACGAGAGTAAAGTGAGACACACCTTGTGTCAAAAGGAATTAAATGATCACCAAAGAGCTTCCACCTACGACCTAAACTTACAGGTGCAGCTGATCAGACTGATGTCAGCAAAGTCAGCAGAGCTCTGTTATGGAGTTTGGGAATCCCCTCAGACCTGAGAACGAAACTGAATAACTACAGCGCTAGCTAATGGGTGTAAACTGACTGCAGGAAAGTCACCATAGAGGAAGACTTGGTCTGAGGGACTTCCTCAGGTCGGCGTGGTGTGACCAGTTATTTGAACAGTTTCACACATGTACAGAACCTTTATCAAGCCAAGTCCTCTTTATGGTCATTTCAGCCATATACAGTACGCAGTGAGATGACATATAGCTCCTGATGATAAGACCTTTGAGAATGAAGAAGCAGTGACAATAAGGCGACATAAAGTCGACCATGGCTGAGCAGTGGAGACGAGCACACCAGTTCACGATGATGTTTGTACTTAGTCCACCTCCCCCGGTCTCACTGCCTAGTAAGAAACCGAGGAAACAACATGAACTCCTGTAACGCGTAAATGCTGTCTCATTAGCTCGAGATCATTGGACGTCATTCATCCACTCGTGTGCATGAGTCACAGTTTGATCCTTTCTCTCTGTATTTCTCAGAATAAGGACGTCGAAGCTCTCCTCCCTCTGAGCCTTGATTCAGATCACACTGGGGTCAAAGTGCAGCACTACTTTAAATTATAAATCTAAAAGATCAAGAAGTAGATTTCTTTGCATAAATCAGCACACTGGTGAAACTGTCTTCACTTTGTTCATATGGAATTAGAAAACTGATTTCAAATGCAGAATCATTTAATTTTAAACTTGCAATAAAAATTTGATTTTGGCAATTTCTGCAGGAATGAAACACGGCAGAGTTTCTTTGACGCTGTCTGTCAGCAGCTGACTGCTGGTTCGGTTTGATGGAGTCATTCAGAGTCAGTGACTCAGTGCACAGAAAGGAACAAACGTGCTGAAGTCTCATTTCAAGAGTTAATGTTGTGATAGCAAAACAGCCACAAAATACATCAGAGCATAAAATGACCCTTTGTTTGTAAAAAGCAGCCGTGCTGTAGATGCTGTTCCTCGTGGTTCTTTACAATAAATGCCAACATGAAGGTACGTTTCTGCTAAATGAAGCCGTAACGTAATCTTCTCTCTGAGCCTCATGTGATTATTAGCATGCTGAAGATACAACCAGGATCTGACCATGAAGGGAATGTCATTATTTTTCATTCTGGGTCATGAATGTTGACCAGATGATGGCACTAGCAGAAAACTCAAAGGCTCACTAAAGTTATGATGAATCCTCTTGGGAGCACAAAGGTCTGTTTAATGACAATCAATCCAGCAAGTGTTCGTTACTCAGGTTGGATCAAATTCTACAATTCACTTATCAGACACTTTTATCCAAAGTGACGTACATCAGAGAGTAAGAACAACACAAGCAAGGATCAAGAAAAGAGGAAACAATGTCAGTAAGTGCAAACGATCAGCTTTAAGTCTGATTGGACACACAGGTGCTGACAGGAAGTGACCAGAGGCAGAGCACAACAGTGACGGCTGTTCTTGAGAGCTCTAACCAGTATAGAAACCATCTTAAAAGTCGTCGTTATCAAACAAAACCATCGTCATTACCATCATCATGATAATCTATCGAGACCATCGTCATCATTCTCATGAAGGTCGTAGGTGTTCATAAAGAGCTAGGTCTTTAGCTTTCTCTTAAAGGTGCAAAGGGACTCAACAGATCAAATGGAGTTTGGTTCGTTCCACCACCGGGGGGCGACAGAGGAGAAGAGTCTCTGGGCTGGGTTGAGTGTGGATTTAATGATCAAAGTGACTGATGACCTCAAAGCTGCGAGCGCTGCTTTCTAACTAGAAGGAAATCAGATTTCTTGCATAACAACCGTGTAGTTTTGAAAGTCTGTGTTTTGAAAGTGTATTTCATCAGCATTTGAACAGGTTCATGAAATGATTCACAATAAACCTCCAACCTCTCATCGCCTCAGCTCCCACCTGGCTGTCCACCAACCTCGGGGTGCTGATCTGCATCGAGTGCTCGGGGATCCACAGAGAGATGGGGGTCCACTACTCCAGGATCCAGAGTCTGGACCTGGACGTCCTGGGGACCTCAGAGCTGCTGGTGAGTCCACTTCACTGTCCCAAGAAAAGGAACGGAAATCTGAGAATCAGGCTGAGAGATCGGAGATTTCTGTCTGTGGTGTCTAATATTTCAGTTCGTCTTTCAGCTCAGGGTTTATCATGTTGATTAGCACGTCGGTTACTTATGTTTACTTTAAACATTAGAGCTCAGGATGAGCAGCGCCTGACCCATAATGTTGTGTTCTAGTTGGCGAAGAATGTGGGAAATGCCAGCTTCAACAAGATCATGGAGGCCGACCTGTCAGCGCAGGACGTAACGAAACCTGATGCGAGCAGCGACATGTGAGTTTAATAATCCAGAAAAGAGTTTTCCATAGAAAGATGAAATCTAAAGTTTGCTGTGCCTCTCGCTGTGCTCTGGATGTTTCCAGGCAGTTGAGGAAAGACTACATCACAGCCAAGTACACAGAGAAGCGTTTCGCTCAGCGGCTGTGTGGCGACGCTGCGTCCAGGCTGCAGACTCTGTACGAGGCGGTCAGGAACAAAGACATCCAGTCTCTGATCCAGGTCTACGCTGAGGGGGTGGACCTGATGGAGGCCAGCTCACAGCCCAACGAACACGTACGTCTGCACAGATAGTTTTCTATGAATCCTTTAATAAGAAACCTTTTTATAAATGAAGCCGGTAAGACTCATCTTAAAGAAATAACCTGACATCCTCTCTGCAGATAAAAGCTGAGGCTGCCATCTTTGGGTCATTGTGTCGTAAAATTCTTGATGACGTTATTCATTATTATTTACCGGTTGTACAGATTGAATCGGTATAAAACGTTCAGATGTAATCCAATAATAACCCCGTAGCCACTGACCCACTGTCGGCTCTTTGTCAATAAGTTCACAAAGACTTCGGTAGATCACATTTTGGGATATTTTTAAGTCTTTATCGTAGAGATTGTGCAGTGAATAGTATCGGAAATCATGTCGAGAGAGTGGCGAATGACAAGCAGGAAAGGACCCACTGATCGGATCCGAACCGGGATAACCAGCCTGGAGAGTCACTGCTTCCGTACACAGGGCGCGCGTACCAACCGCTAGGCTAGCGGCGCCCCTTAAGATGTCATTTGTTATGATTTTGCGCTATACAAATAAATCTCGATTGATTGATGGACACATTGCTCCTTAAAGAGAATATCTTAAAACAAAACAAACGTTACAAAGAGTGTTCTGAAACAATCTTCATGATTTACATTTCTGATTTATCAACATAATAAAGATTACAAAATATTTCATGAAATGACATCACATGCAGCGGTGAAGTGTTTCCTGAAGAAGTGGGGATGCTCTTCATGTCGTCCAGCACAGACCTCTATAAGACGACTCACTCAGAGCGTACTAACCAATCAGAGACACAGTAGGGAGGGTCATCCCTTCACCATCCGAGGAAAAGTTTTGTAGCGTACTGCTGAATATTGTGGATGAATCAAAGGTGTGAATCTGAGGAGGTTAAGACGTGGATATGACCTCTGCAGAGACTGAACAATAAGTGGGTATACTTTGTTTTCCTGCACTTCACTTATCATACGCCCAAACCACTAACATAGATTCAGCCACTTCCTACTTAACTTTTACGTTTGAGAATCACAGAGCTGATATGAAAAGAGTTTATTCATTCTAAACTTTGATTTAGAGCCTGAGGTCAAACATGCTGGATCTATTTTCAGCTTCCAGCGGATCATAATTAATGTAAGATGACGAGCGTCTTTTCTCCAAAGTTAGCGATCTAACGTCCTCGTTCTTTAATGTTTGTTTCTGTCAGGAACCTGGAGAGACGGTTCTCCACCTGGCGGTCCGTATGGGCGACAGAAACTCGCTGCACATTGTTGACTTCCTGGCACAAAACAGGTGACCACTTTACTCCAAGCTTCTCATCATCACCTGTGTTCATTCATGTTAAGGAACAATGATAATTTACACAAGCACTCTTTCATGTTATTGTGATGAAGAAAACCTGCTGGCTGGTCACGTTTAGTTCTGCTTTGTGGACGTTTTTAATTCCGACGATGATCTTATTTCATTTTTAATATTTTAGCATTTTTCTTTAAGCTTTCTTTCTGTAGATGTGAACATAAATCCGTCAACATCACAGTTGACTAAAATACTATAAAACATGTCCTAAAGAGGGTTAGGGTTAGACACTAAAGACACTCAAACTGGAACAGGGGAGGCAGCCTGGTAAGAGATTTATGGATACGGTCAGAGGATGGTCCCCATGTTTGTAGTTTAACATGAATGTGTGTGTTTCAGTGGTGACCTGGACAAGCAGACGGTCAGAGGATGGTCCCCATGTTTGTAGTTTAACATGAATGTGTGTGTTTCAGTGGTGACCTGGACAAGCAGACGGTCAGAGGAAGCACAGCGCTGCATTACTGCTGTCTGACGGACAACAGCGAGTGTCTCAAACTGCTGCTGAGAGGAAAAGCTTCAGTGTCCATCAGTAAGAACACAAACACACAAAGGAGAGCCCACACATGTCGACTAATAATGACAGATTTAAGGTTACTTCCTGTCGTGTTTGGAGATCAACAACCCAAACACACACCAACAGATTCACTCAGAGTCCGAACTCTAACCTCTGGCGTCTCACTGAATCTCTCACTGTCAGACTTTAGAGGAAACAAAGATGGAGGACGACGGGCAGGATAGTTATTGGAATACTTTTTACTAAAATGAATGAACAAAAAACTACAGATGAAGACGTGGCGATGGCGTGAACATGTGTTGTACATGTCACAGAGCAAGCTTTCCAATCGTTTCATTCACTTGACGATCCACAGAGAGCGTGCTCGGCTGTCCTCCAGGTCCCCCCACACACACACATGAACATGTTTAAAATGTACGAATGGAGCTGGTGCAGCCACAGCGTCCCTCGTAGCTACCGGGTGAAGTCAATCTTAATACGTCCACTTCTGTCTGAACAGGGAAATGTTGGTCTTCCAATGATTTCCTGTTAAGTCTCACGGATGGGTCTAACATTTCCATCATAGCGAGAGCATACCTGAAACATCCTGAACATCGTTGTGTTAGCGTTTAACTTCGTCTGACGTCCATGGAAGTTTAAGAAGCACTGAGGCGTCCTTACGGGGACGACAGCATGAACCAGGTGAACGAGCATGAACGAGTTTTCAATGAAATGTTAATTAATTTGAATTTAAATTTGTCTCAACAGCAAACGAAGCTGGAGAGACGCCGCTTGACATCGCCAAACGCCTGCGACACACTCAGTGTGAAGAGCTGGTAAGACTTCCTGCATGTAACCCTGTATTAACTCAAGTCCTCGTCCCGCAGCAGAGGTCCCACTTTAGTCCTTCTCACGACCCTAACCCGTCCCTAGATGGCAAACCCTAACCCTCGAACCAAACAAGCTCGACAATAAACAGACGGAACAGAACAGGATACAAACTATCGTACGATAAAACAAAGTAAAACAGGAGGAGCGAGATCATACATGAGACTGAGCCTGAGTCCTCTTTAAGAACTGGTTCAGTTCCAGTTTAGTCTGGATCCAGTCTGAGCTCTGCAGGTAAAAAGTTTCACGTGTTGATCCCCTGCACAGAAAGGCGGCTT
>CM036543.1:32042873-32047464 GCA_020745685.1 Tautogolabrus adspersus
TCTCCGTAAGTCCTCAAACACAACGCAGAGGTCAGAGGTCAAATCTGTGGCTGTGTCCGTAATCACTCCCTATTCACTATATAGTGGACACGCCATTTCGTAGTGCTGTCCAAATTCTGAGTGAGCATGGTCATACCATATATAGTCCACTCAATGTATCCCACAATGCATTGTAAAAAATTAGTGGACAAGCGATGGTCACTATCCAAGCAATATGTCCCATCATGCATTGCGGTTCAAAATATTACACAGAGCGGAGAGTGGCGTTTGACTCGACTGTGTGTGTGTGTGTGTGTGTGTCTGTGTGTGTGTGTGTGTGTGTGTGTGTGTCTGTGTGTCTGTGTGTGTGTGTGTGTCTGTGTGTGTGTGTGTGTGTGTGTGTGTGTGTGTGTGTGTGTGTGTGTGTGTGTGTCTGTGTGTCTGTGTGTGTCTGTGTGTGTGTGTGTCTGTGTGTCTGTGTGTGAGTGTGTGTCTGTGTGTGTGTGTGTGTGTGTGTGTGAGTGTGTGTCTGTGTGTGTGTGTGTCTGTGTGTCTGTGTGTGAGTGTGTCTGTGTGTCTGTGTGTGTGTGTGTGTGTGTGTGTGTGTGTGTGTGTGTGTCTGTGTGTCTGTGTGTGAGTGTGTGTCTGTGTGTGTGTGTGTGTGTGTGTGTGTGTGTCTGTGTGTCTGTGTGTGAGTGTGTGTCTGTGTGTGTGTGTGTGTGTGTGTGTGTGTGTGTGTGTGTGTGTGTGTGTGTGTGTGTGTGTGTGTGTGTGTGTGTGTGTGTCTGTGTGTGTGTGTGTGTGTCTGTGTGTGTGTGTGTCTGTGTGTCTGTGTGTGTGTGTGTGTGTGTGTGTGTGTGTGTGTGTGTGTGTGTGTGTTCAGAAGCAGAAGCCTAAGAGGGTGAAGGCCATCTACAACTGTTCAGCTGATAATCCAGACGAGCTGACGTTCAGCGAGGGCGAGGTGCTCGTGGTGGAGGGGGAGGAGGACAGCGAGTGGTGGGTGAGTGACAGCTACGCCTCTGAACTGTAAATATCTACCTCATGTTCACTTCAGCATCTTTTGAACTGCTCACCTCTGCACTATTATCTTATTGAGTCTTGTACACATTAGTCTTTATGTTGTAGTTTATTGTTGATATTTAAAGAGAGCACAGTCTACCCAAGTTAAATTCCTCGTGTGTTAAACATACCTGGCCAATAAAGCTGATTCTGATTCTAAACACAAACGTTTATTTTTACGTCATATTGATCCAATGAAATCGTTTCTACTCATTAAAGTGTTTGTAACAGAAGCGGCGTACGTCACCACTAAGAAACTAACTCTTCAGATTTTAAGACGTTATGTTTCACGTTTCCGGTGGGTCGTGAATGAAGCGCTTTTCAAACATGTTTGATTTGTTCTGTTTTCCGTTCTGTCACGTCTGACGTCCAAACTGCACAGCTTCACATCGATGAATCTGATTGGTTGTAAAATAAAGCCGTTTGATGAAGCAGCTGGTGGAGGATCGCAGACGAGACGAGAATCACTGCGTTCAGTGGACGAACATTTTCATATTATTATCCTTCGTAGCTGACACATTATTCATGATTGTTTTTTAATCTGAGGTTATAATTCATCGTTTGTTGGACTGAGCGCGCTCACTGTGAACTTTGAATAATAAATAAATATGAACGTTGTGTCTGTTTCAGGTCGGTCACGTTGAAGCAGATCCGACCAGGAGAGGAGCGTTTCCAGTCACCTTCGTTCACTTCATCACCGAGTGACGCCTTCGTGAACTCTCAGGCTGAACGGAAACGTTACGGACACAGACTCAACGGGATCCTCAGGAGACCTGAACCTGACACCTAAGACCTGAACCTGAGACCGAAACCGGACTGAAACAAACACTGAAGCTGCTTTTAGTTCCTCCTTTAAATCTTTGTTCAAACTTCTTCTCTCAGATGGTCTTTTTTTTTTAATTTCCTCCACACCTCGTTCAAACGTCACCTGACGATCCAGTAGAGATTTTCAAAGACCCCGAATATTAATCTTTGAGGGTTCAAAATCATCCAGCAGATAAATGATACACACTTATTTTGAATATTAGCTGAAAGAAGAGCAAACATCATAAAACATGTGAGAGGATCCTCCATCACACAACGTTTAGACGTCCGTCAAAAACTGGTTTTCCAGGTTTTGACCTGAACTGGATCCCCCCGCCTCGATGCTGGACCTCAGCGAGGGTCTGGAGTCTGAAACCTCTGCAGTATGGCTTTTGGACATCAGGAGAACTGAAAGCAGCGTGACTCTGCTACAGACGGAGACGTCCACTCACTGTCAGACACAAACTTTCTGCTGGACTCAAACACGTGACGTTACCGTGACGTCACAGCCTCCGAAACACTCGTATCTGTTTTTAAATGTTTTCACGACAAATCTACAGAAATAGTTTTGATATCTTTAATGTTGGCTGAAGGGAATCTCAGTGTGTCTTTATGTGAGAGGAAGTTAAAATATCTCTGAACTGTTTGTCTCTTATAACACGCCATTAAAAATACGTGGACGCTCTTTTACTACAGGAAGTGTGTCGTGCTCTTTATTTGGTTCATTCTGATGTCATCAAATAACTACACATGATCTTTATTATCCAACTGGTCCACGCTGGTCTCTACACGATGACCCCGATGAAGGCCACGAGCCGAACACGTCGCTCTAATAAAGTTAATAAAGTTGATCTTCATACTGCGAGTGTTGCTGCAGCTCTTTGACCTCCCTTTCTCTCTCCCTGCACCGTGGTAGCTGGTGAAGTGTTCTCTCTCCCTGCACCGTGGTAGCTGGTGAAGTGTTCTCTCTCCCTGCACCGTGGTAACTGGTGAAGTGTTCTCTCTCCCTGCACCGTGGTAGCTGGTGAAGTGTTCTCTCTCCCTGCACCGTGGTAGCTGGTGAAGTTTTCTCTCTCCCTGCACCGTGGTAGCTGGTGAAGTGTTCTCTCTCCCTGCACCGTGGTAGCTGGTGAAGTGTTCTCTCTCCCTGCACCGTGGTAACTGGTGAAGTGTTCTCTCTCCCTGCACCGTGGTAACTGGTGAAGTGTTCTCTCTCCCTGCACCGTGGTAGCTGGTGAAGTGTTCTCTCTCCCTGCACCGTGGTAGCTGGTGAAGTGTTCTCTCTCCCTGCACCGTGGTAACTGGTGAAGTGTGTGTAACTGGTGAAGTGTTCTCTCTCCCTGCACCGTGGTAGCTGGTGAAGTGTTCTCTCTCCCTGCACCGTGGTAACTGGTGAAGTGTTCTCTCTCCCTGCACCGTGGTAACTGGTGAAGTGTTCTCTCTCCCTGCACCGTGGTAGCTGGTGAAGTGTTCTCTCTCCCTGCACCGTGGTAGCTGGTGAAGTGTTCTCTCTCCCTGCACCGTGGTAGCTGGTGAAGTGTTCTCTCTCCCTGCACCGTGGTAACTGGTGAAGTTTTCTCTCTCCCTGCACCGTGGTAGCTGGTGAAGTTTTCTCTCTCCCTGCACCGTGGTAACTGGTGAAGTTTTCTCTCTCCCTGCACCGTGGTAGCTGGTGAAGTGTTCTCTCTCCCTGCACCGTGGTAGCTGGTGAAGTGTTCTCTCTCCCTGCACCGTGGTAACTGGTGAAGTTTTCTCTCTCCCTGCACCGTGGTAACTGGTGAAGTGTTCTCTCTCCCTGCACCGTGGTAACTGGTGAAGTGTTCTCTCTCCCTGCACCGTGGTAGCTGGTGAAGTTGGGCCAGAAATCTAGACTCTGCTTCTAAAATTACTTAATTGTAACTTCATTCTGAGAGAATTTTAAAAAGTGAGCACAAAAGGTTTGACGTAGTGAAATTAATTTATTAAGATATGAATATATCATCATTTTCCTCGGGGGGGGCACCATCCTCCGGTTAACAGAAGAAATAAATATGAAGTGATGAGTTTGATAATCAGAAGGTTGAATTCTCTGAAACACTTGAATCAGTAAATAAAGTTTATTACAGGAACAATAATGCAGATTAAAGAAGTAAATATCAGAGGTTATACTTTCTATGATTTTAATAACTGTACGGTTCTGATTCTAACTTCATGGAGGCGTTATGAAGTTAAAGTAAGAAATGAAACAGTAAACGGTTTGGTCATGATTTAGAGAAAAATGTGATGAGAGGATTTTGGATTTAGAAATAATTACTCGGAGCGGCTGTGTTGACGCGACCATTCCTCGAGTCTCTGGAGGCAGAAGCTGTAACAGGACATTACTTTCGTGGCGTTCAGTCAAACTTCGTGGTCCAGCGTTTAAAGTACCGTCGGGTTCCCAGAACTTCTGCCAGCCAGAGGACTGTCTCAACAGTCCAGTAGAAGTGACGTCACACAGCGTAGGGTCTCAATCAGCTGAAGCCGGGTCGTCTGTCTCAGCGGCTCCAAGTGGATCAAAAAGATTTAAACTCTTGCAAAACTAATTTACTGGAAATAAAACTTGATGGCCAATCCAAGTTAGATCGAGTCAGATTAAAGATGATGAATGAAAATACTTAGAAAAACGACGTGAAGTTACGTGCTGCTATAAAACGTGAAAAAGAAAACACAAAAGATGATATCATAAGAGAAGCGATCAGACCAGCAGGTCGAAGAATCAAAAAGACGA
>CM036543.1:32047564-32057564 GCA_020745685.1 Tautogolabrus adspersus
CAATACTGAGCGCGCTGCATCGACCACAGAAGAAGAAAAGGCACTGAACGTTCAGAACAAACATGTCCCTTTATAAATAAAAAAACGCTGTAAGTTTGGTTTAAACTTTCTCACGTCGTGTTTTAAACAAAAGTGTAAAATAATTTAAAACGTTTTTAATCTTCAGGTTTGTTTTTCTAAAAGTGAAAACATGAAAGTCTAAAGCAGAAACAAAAACGCTCACTAGAGCCGCCAACTCTGAAAACCGTCACTGAAGCAGACCAACTCCACGTCCACGGGTAAAAGACAACACAAGGTTCACCCTCGTTTTAGAACGAGCTTTATCCGCTTGGTGTTTCTCCTCACTGTGATTATATTTTCTCGTCTTTGCCGCTACATCCACGTCCGTCATATTCACCGGTTTGAATGGCGTCCAATCACTGAATTGTATCCACTCCTGAACTCACCTGCTGCGCTGTCATTGGCTGGAGGAAACACACCAGCTCCGCCCAGAAACGTACCGAGTCAACCAAAACAAAGCAGAACAGTAAAATCCAGTCAGAGGACAGGGTCTCTGCAGACACAGACACTAGCACACATGTACGGAGGCCCAGAAGGGACGATGGAGCAGCTTTACTTTAGGAGAAGTCTGTATTTTATTTTGAAGGAGAGAGATAATCTATTTTGTTTTGAAGGAACAAGCTGCTGTATTTATAAAATGTAACCTTAACTCACGCTGATGTCACAGTCGTGTAAAAATATATTTATATTTAGTTAAAAAGATATTCTTGTTAAATGTTTCTAAAGAAGCCCTGACTTCCTGTTTCCTCCTTAAGTTCCTGTGAATTTAAAACACAGAGAAGCGTGTAACGCCGCTCTCCGTGGTCAGATAACATTTGTTGGTGCCAAACATACAAATACTGACGGATTGTTTTGGCTTC
This sequence comes from Tautogolabrus adspersus, assembly GCA_020745685.1. NCBI lineage: Eukaryota > Metazoa > Chordata > Actinopteri > Labriformes > Labridae > Tautogolabrus > Tautogolabrus adspersus. Next base: position 32,048,485 of record CM036543.1, read on the forward strand.
ATTTTGGTGACTTGAGGAGGCGGAGTTGCGTCGTCGGTCTTTATGTCCAGTCAGGAGACTCTTTGTTCTTTGTGCTTCTCTCGACATTAAAAGTGGTTTTACGTTAAACGTGGCGCCACACCTGAGTTTTATAGAAATACGACCCCTCAGTGAAACATGAACCACCTGAGCGGCTGCTCCCTGCAGGTGCACACAGGTGTGTGTCCTCTCAGCACTGCGTCTCCTTGGTGTCGATCTGGTGTTGTCTCTTCAGTCTGAACATCAACGCCTTCTCGCTGCGGCTCGTCACGCCTTTCTCCGTCAGATCCTCGAAGGAGCGCTGAGTCGCCCCCGTCGGCCTCCCGAACGCCTCCTCCAGAGCCTCCTCGTCCAGGTGAGAGTCCAAGCTGGGGTCCTCCTGGATGGTGGCCATGCGGGGGTCCAGAGGGGGTGGCCTGGGAAGGGGGCGGAGATTGGGGCGGGGTCAGTGATGGACACCGGAGGAGTGCTGGTCTGCTGGGGGCCACATGGCTGGAAACGAAGCCCGGCGGAGGAGGCGGAGGTCGGGAAGGTTGGTGGTTTGAAGATCCGAACAGACGCAGACTCCAGGCTGCTCAGGAGCTCAGCATTCTGAGAAAGTTAAAAGTCACAAAATTAAAGGAACAGGCTGCCATTATGAGCTGAACTTTCTTAACAGGAGAGTTTTGTGTTTTACATCATTTCTAGAGACTGATGTTTATATTTTATTTTGAAAGAATCTGCCTCCTAATTCTACATCAATCAATCATCAATCAATCTTTATTTGTATAGCGCCAATTCATAACAAGTGTTATCTCAAGACGCTTTAAAAAAAGCAGGTAAAAGACCTTACTCTTTGTTATGTTTACAAAAAGCAGGTAAAAGACCTTACTCATTGTTATGAGTACAAAAAGCAGGTAAAAGACCTTACTCTTTGTTATGATTACAAAAAGCAGGTAAAAGACCTTACTCTTTGTTATGATTACAAAAAGCAGGTAAAAGACCTTACTCATTGTTATGAGTACAAAAAGCAGGTAAAATACCTTACTCATTGTTATGATTACAAAAAGCAGGTAAAAGACCTTACTCTTTGTTATGTTTACAAAAAGCAGGTAAAAGACCTTACTCATTGTTATGAGTACAAAAAGCAGGTAAAAGACCTGACTCATTGTTATGATTACAAAAAGCAGGTAAAAGACCTTACTCATTGTTATGAGTACAAAAAGCAGGTAAAATACCTGACTCATTGTTATGAGTACAAAAAGCAGGTAAAATACCTGACTCATTGTTATGAGTACAAAAAGCAGGTAAAAGACCTGACTCATTGTTATGATTACAAAAAGCAGGTAAAATACCTGACTCATTGTTATGAGTACAAAAAGCAGGTAAAAGACCTTACTCTTTGTTATGATACAAAAAGCAGGTAAAAGACCTTACTCATTGTTATGATTACAAAAAGCAGGTAAAAGACCTTACTCATTGTTATGATTACAAAAAGCAGGTAAAAGACCTTACTCATTGTTATGAGTACAAAAAGCAGGTAAAAGACCTTACTCATTGTTATGAGTACAAAAAAGCAGGTAAAAGACCTTACTCATTGTTATGAGTACAAAAAGCAGGTAAAAGACCTGACTCATTGTTATGATTACAAAAAGCAGGTAAAATACCTTACTCATTGTTATGATTACAAAAAGCAGGTAAAAGACCTGACTCATTGTTATGAGTACAAAAAGCAGGTAAAAGACCTTACTCATTGTTATGATTACAAAAAGCAGGTAAAAGACCTTACTCATTGTTATGAGTACAAAAAGCAGGTAAAAGACCTTACTCATTGTTATGAGTACAAAAAGCAGGTAAAATACCTGACTCATTGTTATGAGTACAAAAAGCAGGTAAAAGACCTGACTCATTGTTATGAGTACAAAAAGCAGGTAAAAGACCTGACTCATTGTTATGATTACAAAAAGCAGGTAAAAGACCTGACTCATTGTTATGAGTACAAAAAGCAGGTAAAAGACCTGACTCATTGTTATGAGTACAAAAAGCAGGTAAAAGACCTTACTCATTGTTATGAGTACAAAAAGCAGGTAAAAGACCTGACTCATTGTTATGATTACAAAAAGCAGGTAAAATACCTGACTCATTGTTATGAGTACAAAAAGCAGGAAAAAGACCTTACTCATTGTTATGAGTACAAAAAGCAGGTAAAAGACCTGACTCATTGTTATGATTACAAAAAGCAGGTAAAATACCTGACTCATTGTTATGAGTACAAAAAGCAGGTAAAAGACCTTACTCATTGTTATGATTACAAAAAGCAGGTAAAAGACCTTACTCTTTGTTATGTTTACAAAAAGTAGGTAAAAGACCTGACTCATTGTTATGAGTACAAAAAGCAGGTAAAAGACCTTACTCATTGTTATGTTTACAAAAAGCAGGTAAAAGACCTGACTCATTGTTATGAGTACAAAAAGCAGGTAAAAGACCTTACTCATTGTTATGAGTACAAAAAGCAGGTAAAAGACCTTACTCATTGTTATGATTACAAAAAGCAGGTAAAATACCTGACTCATTGTTATGAGTACAAAAAGCAGGTAAAAGACCTTACTCATTGTTATGATTACAAAAAGCAGGTAAAAGACCTGACTCATTGTTATGAGTAAAAAAAGCAGGTAAAAGACCTGACTCTTTGTTATGATTACAAAAAGTAGGTAAAAGACCTGACTCATTGTTATGAGTAAAAAAAGCAGGTAAAAGACCTTACTCTTGTTATGATTACAAAAAGCAGGTAAAAGACCTGACTCATTGTTATGTTTACAAAAAGTAGGTTAAAGACCTTACTCATTGTTATGTTTACAAAAAGTAGGTAAAAGACCTGACTCATTGTTATGATTACAAAAAGCAGGTAAAAGACCTGACTCATTGTTATGATTACAAAAAGCAGGTAAAATACCTGACTCATTGTTATGAGTACAAAAAGCAGGTAAAAGACCTTACTCATTGTTATGAGTACAAAAAGCAGGTAAAAGACCTTACTCATTGTTATGATTACAAAAAGCAGGTAAAAGACCTGACTCATTGTTATGAGTACAAAAAGCAGGTAAAAGACCTTACTCATTGTTATGAGTACAAAAAGCAGGTAAAAGACCTTACTCATTGTTATGAGTACAAAAAGCAGGTAAAAGACCTTACTCATTGTTATGAGTACAAAAGCAGGTAAAAGACCTTACTCATTGTTATGAGTACAAAAAGCAGGTAAAAGTACTTACTCATTGTTATGAGTACAAAAAGCAGGTAAAAGTACTTACTCATTGTTATGAGTACAAAAAGCAGGTAAAAGACCTGACTCATTGTTATGAGTACAAAAAGCAGGTAAAAGACCTGACTCATTGTTATGAGTACAAAAAGCAGGTAAAAGACCTGACTCATTGTTATGAGTACAAAAAGCAGGTAAAGACCTTAATGTGTTGATAACACGTGAAGAACAAAAATCAAAGAGTCTTTTTTTTGGGCACTTTAGTGTGAAAGAGTTTGTCTGCGATCTCTGATCACTTGAAAGAAGATGTAACTTTAGGTTGGGTGTGTAGGACTTCTAGTTATGTTGCCGTGGTAACAAGCAGGTATGGATATCGGTATAGAACCGTGTCAAAGTTTAAAGTCTGGATTCTGACTCACGCTTGGGAACAACAGAGACTTGGTGGTCTGTTCGTATTGATGATCAAGTTTCTTGTCCTGGAAGAGAAAACAGAGAGAAAAGATTAAAGACGATTAAGGTTTGACATTTACAACACGCGTTACATGACGTCACGTGACATCATATGTACATATATGTTATTATATCATACACATGCTGTGATTGAGTCCCACGTCATGCCATGCTGGGTGGTTTGCCCGCCCTAAACGGATGATGATGATGATAAAATAACTGCATCAAACAGATCCTTGATTCAAACGCTATAGTCTCCGTCTGATTATTAAGAGCTCGCACTCCACAACGTCACGTCACATCTGTTTGAGACAGAAGATGATGATGGAGGGTGGAGTCAGTGGGTCACAAAAATCTAAATTTTATATGCTGAAACACACAAAATGTTGAATAAGATTATGGGATGTGTTCAGGGTCAGCTGGGAAACCGGAGTGCTGACAGGATAAGGGATGTGTTCAAGGTCGACTAGGAAAGTGGAGCGCTGACAGACTGATAATTTGATTTCTCTTATTATTAGTTATTTAACCATCATTAATGTAAAAATATTAAGCATTAAGGACGTGTTCAGGGTCAGCTGGGACATTAGAGTTCTGACATGTGCATGAACCCACCACACAGTGGACCAGGATGCTGAAGGGGATCCAGAACAGCAGAGAAAATGCCACCACTGAACCCACGATGTTGTCAGCCAGAAACTTCCCAAACGTGTTGATGTCGAGTTTATCGATGAAGTCCCAAAGACGCTCGATCACGTCCTGCACCTGCTTCATGCACTTCCCCTGCAGAGAGGTACACACCTGTCAGGTAGAGCTTCACACTGCAGCAGGGGAGGGGGGGGGGGGGGGGGGGGGGGGGGGGGGGGGGGGGAGACTCACCGCTCCGTCACAGAAGCCCACCGTGCACGGTTTGCCTTTCCGCAGGAACAGGAAGTGACCCGTTTGATCCTGGTAGGGGGCGCAGGCGCCGCTGCTGCTCCGACAGCAGACTTTACACGACGAGTTTGTTTCTACAGAGAAGAACGAGAAACAGATGATTTAGCGCTGAAGTTTGTGGAGTTAGAGATCTACAGAGTGACCTCCTGGCTCAGAGGTGTTTTTTATGATACGAGGAATGTTTTCATATAAATATAAATGTTTTCCAAAGCATCAGGAATCTGAGAGCAAAGCGTTGAGTCTGACTCATCAGTCTGAGTTTGATAAATCATGTGGACATGCTGTCGGAGCAGTTTCTGATCTGTGTGTCACGCTTGATGTTCGTTTTGCGTCTGAGGACTTAAAGGTAACCTGTCGTCAGTGGTTGTCGTACCGTTGCAGGCGCAGGGCTGCAGCTTTAAGACGGCCTGACAGAACGGGACACACTCTCCATTCAGACACTCCCCACTGTCCAGACACACTGTTTTATCTGCAGCGTTCTCTGGAGGAGGACACTCGCTGCTGTTTCCTGTGGACACAAACACATGGGGTCAGTCTGAGCACGCTTACCGCCACACTGTCACTCCCTCATCTTTTCCATGTGCTCACCTGTGCAGTACGAGTGTCCTTTACAGGTGGCGTTGATGGGCTCCTGGCAGACTTCACCTTCAGACTCAAACATACAGTTCTTACAGCACGCACTGTTCTTGTCGCTAAACACCGAGAGACGCAAAAGAGACTTTCGATAAGAAGAACAAACATTTTGTTTTTTCTCATGAAATACTGAAAAACGTTCAGTAGTGAGACAGGAAGCTAACAGAGACGTGTGACTAAAACTGCAGTTCCTCCAGTGTCCTCTAGAGGCTGTCTCTTGCAATCAACCCCCATAGAGCTCCACTGCAGGAGGCAGACTCTAGTGGACACTGGAGGAACTGCAGCTGTAAAGTTGGACATTTTAACATGGGGCTCTATGGGGACTGACTCACTGCAGGAGACAGACTCTAGTGGACACTGGAGGAACTGCAGCTGTAAAGTTGGACATTTTAACAGGGGGCTCTATGGGGACTGACTCACTGCAGGAGACAGACTCTAGTGGACACTGGAGGAACTGCAGCTGTAAAGTTGGACATTTTAACATGGGGCTCTATGAGGACGACTCACTGCAGGAGACAGACTCTAGTGGACACTAGAGGAACTGCAGCTGTAAAGTTGGACATTTTAACATGGGGCTCTATGGGGACTGACTCACTGCAGGAGACAGACTCTAGTGGACACTGGAGGAACTGCAGCTGTAAAGTTGGACATTTTAACATGGGGCTCTATGAGGACTGACTCACTGCTGGAGACAGACTCTAGTGGACACTGGAGGAACTGCAGCTGTAAAGTTGGACATTTTAACATGGGGCTCTATGAGGACTGACTCACTGCAGGAGACAGACTCTAGTGGACACTGGAGGAACTGCAGCTGTAAAGTTGGACATTTAACATGGGGCTCTATGGGGACTGACTCACTGCAGGAGACAGACTCTAGTGGACACTGGAGGAACTGCAGCTGTAAAGTTGACATTTTAACATGGAGCTCTATGAGGACTGACTCACTGCAGGAGACAGACTCTAGTGGACACTGGAGGAACTGCAGTTATATTAACAGCATGCTAACAGCACTAATTGAAACAGTAGAAGAAGACTCTTGGTTCTCTGACCTGCACTGAGCTCCGGCTCTCAGCCTGCAGTCGGTGGTGCAGCAGCGGTCCAAGTTGATTTGCAGTAGCCCCGGGTCACACTCCTCGCCCGTCTCCACCCGGGAGTTACCGCAAACGTTGATGTTCCTCTGTTTGAAGCAGGTCGGAGCCTTGAACCTCAGACGCTTTACGATGGAGCGTTTGCTGCAGTTTGAAAACAACTGGACAAAGAGCAGAGACGTCACTCAGCTTTAAACTGTTTGGACCAATAGAAAACTCTGAGAGAAAAGATCCGGCACCTTGTTGTTGACGTGGTCTCCGCTCACAGCGATGGGGTACATGACGTATTTCCCGCCCTGGTCCTCCCGTGGGGCGCAGTACGGGATGTTGTCGGGGTCGTGTTCCGCTCCGAAGTTATGACCCAGCTCGTGAGTCGTCACCAGGTCTGCTTCCTGTGGAGACGACACCAAACCAATCGAATCTTTGAGATCTGAGCGGGGAGGAACAGCTGACAACCTTTAGACCTAACCCTAACCCCCCCCAACACACCTTCGTGAGGATGGTCTTCCCATAGTTCTTGGTGCTGGTCAGGCCCGTGTTCAGGTAGATCGCTCTTTGTTCGTTTGAGGATGACTGACAGGCTTTAAAACAAAACATGTCACGTTATGTAACTTTAATGAAGTATTCCTGCACCACGAGGAAGCAGCAGCACGACTCTACCTTTAGAGCAGAGACCTCCGGGGACGTCAGGTTTGGACGGGGCGACGTAGGCCAGACCCAGAGTGCCCTCATCGAAGTCCTGATAGGTGAAGAGGTGAGCGAGGCAGACGTTGGAGGCTTTCTCTGCGATGTCCACGCTGAACTGCTGCAGAGACGACAACCAGACGAGCGCCGTGTTCAACAGAGAGCAGCAAGGCTGGATCTTTACACTTTCTGAGACGTAAATCTCAACCATGTATATGTTCCCTTCATGCTCTTAAATAAGCTCCAATGAATCAGATGTTTCATGGCAGTATTAGTGAGAGAGGTTAAAGATTAGATTTTAGATTAGAGGATGAAAAGGCATTTCATGATTATTTAATACTTTTAGTCAATGCATTAATTAATTCACCTTTTTAATTCTTGTCTTTTCAAAAATAAAAAATACATTATATATATATATTATATATATATATATAATATATATATACCTCCAGCAGCTTCTTGACGTCCCACACGTCGCGTCCCTCCACCGGACTTCCTCTCATGTTGAAGTGCTTTCTTCCTGCAGCCACCTCAGTCGGACTGTTCTCGATGATGATCTGAGTTTATACGAAGGGGAGTCAGCGTTTCCTACCAGCTGTTATAAAAGAAGAGTTTTTTCCCCATCATGCACCTCACCTGCTGGATCTGAACGCCATAACCAGAGAACTCCTCATCCCACGACGTGTTCCTGTAGATGTCGTCCACGCGGTCGATCAGCTCGATCTGAAAACGTGTTGAAAAATGTGTAAATAATCACGTGTCACCACTGTTCTTTGAATTAGCTTTGAGGCGTCAGAGCTCTCGTAGGGCGGTCACACGAGCCTCCATCAGCGGTGATTGTCTTGTCCCTATGTACAGGACATCTCTGGGCCAGTCTGCTTTCTCTGCAGAGGGGGCAAAACTTTGGAACTCGCTGCCCACTAGTTTAAAACTAGAGAGCAACAGTAATGCTTTTAACAGAGGACTCAAACACTGGCTCAAATTAAATCAACAGGGCTCACATGAAGAGCTCTGATTGGTTTATTGCTGTATCATGCTGCCTTTGCTCTACAGTTCATGAGTATAACTGAATGAATATATTGCTGCGCTTTATCGATGTAATATTGCACATTTATTATCTTAGTCATTGTCTCTTTATTGTTTCTCTCTGTTTTATTGCTTTTCTTTCTGTCTTTAGTTGTTTCCTTCTAAAAGCCTCCTGTGGACAGCTGTTGAGAACTAGCATGTTTGCTGAAACACTTCTGGTTCGTCCAACGTATCTGTGATGTCCATGCCAAATAAAATTTAATTAATTAATTAAAACGAAATGTCGGTTATTTCAACGATAAGATTCAGAAGTACAGAAACGTTTAAAACTTCAAATCTTCAGACGCGTTTTTCACGGGAAGATAACGAAACGAGACACGAACCAACGGGTCGCAAATAGTGCGGGCAGGTGTGTCCTCACATCAACACACCTGCCCGCACTCTCAGGTCTTCTTCTTCCAATCAGCTCACTGCCCTCCTGACCACCCGTCTCTGGACCTCCCTCCCACCAGACATCAGACTCTCTATTTTTAAATCCCGTCTACAAACACATCTTTATAAACCGTCATGTTCCGTCTGATCACTCTCCCTTCTCCTCACGATGATTTTATAAACGGTAAATAAATGTGTCATCGACGTATCGTCACGTTTTGATCTCCGCTCTGTGAGGCGGCCTTTAAGTGAATGTATGAAGATGAAATCTGACGGGTGTTCTGACCAGGTAGTTGAGGGTGGTGCTCTCCTCCTCTCGGCCCATGTGTTTGAAGAAGCGATGGTCGGCGACCAGCAGCAGAGGACAGGTGTTCTTCAGGTGGTCGTGGACGTGACGCTTCGCTCTCAGCGGCGACCCTGAACACACGGTCAGGTTCAAACACAACGTTTTCATCAGGATATCTAAACAGAAGCGTTTTCCTCTGTCTCTCACCTTCTTCCTCTTGGTTCTTAAATTCTGTTGATTGAACGCCGTCAGACAGGTGGAGGTCGGGGTCAGAGGTCATGTAGCCGCAGACTGA
>CM036543.1:32062564-32072564 GCA_020745685.1 Tautogolabrus adspersus
AGATGATGGAGAGAGAGAACACAGAGAGAGAGAGAGACCGCAGCAGATGATGGAGAGAGAGAACAGAGAGAGAGAGAGAGACTGCAGCAGATGATGGAGAGAGAGAACAGAGAGAGAGAGACTGCAGCAGATGATGGAGAGAGAGAACAGAGAGAGAGAGAGAGACTGCAGCAGATGATGGAGAGAGAGAACAGAGAGAGAGAGAGAGACTGCAGCAGATGATGGAGAGAGAGAACAGAGAGAGAGAGAGAGAGACTGCAGCAGATGATGGAGAGAGAGAACAGAGAGAGAGAGAGAGACCGCAGCAGATGATGGAGAGAGAGAACAGAGAGAGAGAGAGAGACTGCAGCAGATGATGGAGAGAGAGAACAGAGAGAGAGAGAGAGACTGCAGCAGATGATGGAGAGAGAGAACAGAGAGAGAGAGAGAGACTGCAGCAGATGATGGAGAGAGAGAACAGAGAGAGAGAGACTGCAGCAGATGATGGAGAGAGAGAACAGAGAGAGAGAGAGAGACTGCAGCAGATGATGGAGAGAGAGAACAGAGAGAGAGAGAGAGAGACTGCAGCAGATGATGGAGAGAGAGAACAGAGAGAGAGAGAGACTGCAGCAGATGATGGAGAGAGAGAACAGAGAGAGAGAGAGAGAGACTGCAGCAGATGATGGAGAGAGAGAACAGAGAGAGAGAGAGACTGCAGCAGATGATGGAGAGAGAGAACAGAGAGAGAGAGAGAGAGACTGCAGCAGATGATGGAGAGAGAGAACAGAGAGAGAGAGAGAGAGACTGCAGCAGATGATGGAGAGAGAGAACAGAGAGAGAGAGAGAGACCGCAGCAGATGATGGAGAGAGAGAACACAGAGAGAGAGAGACTGCAGCAGATGATGGAGAGAGAGAACAGAGAGAGAGAGACTGCAGCAGATGATGGAGAGAGAGAACAGAGAGAGAGAGACTGCAGCAGATGATGGAGAGAGAGAACAGAGAGAGAGAGAGAGAGAGACTGCAGCAGATGATGGAGAGAGAGAACAGAGAGAGAGAGAGAGAGAGAGACTGCAGCAGATGATGGAGAGAGAGAACACAGAGAGAGAGAGACTGCAGCAGATGATGGAGAGAGAGAACAGAGAGAGAGAGAGAGACTGCAGCAGATGATGGAGAGAGAGAACAGAGAGAGAGAGAGAGACTGCAGCAGATGATGGAGAGAGAGAACAGAGAGAGAGAGAGAGACCGCAGCAGATGATGGAGAGAGAGAACAGAGAGAGAGAGACTGCAGCAGATGATGGAGAGAGAGAACACAGAGAGAGAGAGACTGCAGCAGATGATGGAGAGAGAGAACAGAGAGAGAGAGAGAGAGACTGCAGCAGATGATGGAGAGAGAGAACAGAGAGAGAGAGAGAGAGACTGCAGCAGATGATGGAGAGAGAGAACAGAGAGAGAGAGAGAGACTGCAGCAGATGATGGAGAGAGAGAACAGAGAGAGAGAGACTGCAGCAGATGATGGAGAGAGAGAACAGAGAGAGAGAGACTGCAGCAGATGATGGAGAGAGAGAACAGAGAGAGAGAGAGAGACTGCAGCAGATGATGGAGAGAGAGAACAGAGAGAGAGAGAGAGACTGCAGCAGATGATGGAGAGAGAGAACAGAGAGAGAGAGAGAGAGACTGCAGCAGATGATGGAGAGAGAGAACAGAGAGAGAGAGACTGCAGCAGATGATGGAGAGAGAGAACAGAGAGAGAGAGAGAGACTGCAGCAGATGATGGAGAGAGAGAACAGAGAGAGAGAGAGAGACTGCAGCAGATGATGGAGAGAGAGAACACAGAGAGAGAGAGACTGCAGCAGATGATGGAGAGAGAGAACAGAGAGAGAGAGACTGCAGCAGATGATGGAGAGAGAGAACAGAGAGAGAGAGAGAGACTGCAGCAGATGATGGAGAGAGAGAACAGAGAGAGAGAGAGAGACTGCAGCAGATGATGGAGAGAGAGAACAGAGAGAGAGAGACTGCAGCAGATGATGGAGAGAGAGAACAGAGAGAGAGAGAGACTGCAGCAGATGATGGAGAGAGAGAACACAGAGAGAGAGACTGCAGCAGATGATGGAGAGAGAGAACAGAGAGAGAGAGAGAGACTGCAGCAGATGATGGAGAGAGAGAACACAGAGAGAGAGAGAGACTGCAGCAGATGATGGAGAGAGAGAACAGAGAGAGAGAGAGAGAGACTGCAGCAGATGATGGAGAGAGAGAACACAGAGAGAGAGAGACTGCAGCAGATGATGGAGAGAGAGAACAGAGAGAGAGAGAGAGAGAGAGACTGCAGCAGATGATGGAGAGAGAGAACAGAGAGAGAGAGAGAGAGAGAGAGAGAGACTGCAGCAGATGATGGAGATAGAGAACAGAGAGAGAGAGAGAGACCGCAGCAGATGATGGAGAGAGAGAACAGAGAGAGAGAGAGAGACTGCAGCAGATGATGGAGAGAGAGAACAGAGAGAGAGAGAGAGAGACCGCAGCAGATGATGGAGAGAGAGAACAGAGAGAGAGAGAGAGAGACCGCAGCAGATGATGGAGAGAGAGAACAGAGAGAGAGAGAGAGAGACTGCAGCAGATGATGGAGAGAGAGAACAGAGAGAGAGAGACTGCAGCAGATGATGGAGAGAGAGAACAGAGAGAGAGAGAGAGAGACTGCAGCAGATGATGGAGAGAGAGAACAGAGAGAGAGAGAGAGAGACTGCAGCAGATGATGGAGAGAGAGAACAGAGAGAGAGAGAGAGACCGCAGCAGATGATGGAGAGAGAGAACAGAGAGAGAGAGAGAGAGACTGCAGCAGATGATGGAGAGAGAGAACAGAGAGAGAGAGACTGCAGCAGATGATGGAGAGAGAGAACAGAGAGAGAGAGAGAGAGACTGCAGCAGATGATGGAGAGAGAGAACAGAGAGAGAGAGAGAGAGACTGCAGCAGATGATGGAGAGAGAGAACAGAGAGAGAGAGAGAGACCGCAGCAGATGATGGAGAGAGAGAACACAGAGAGAGAGAGACTGCAGCAGATGATGGAGAGAGAGAACAGAGAGAGAGAGACTGCAGCAGATGATGGAGAGAGAGAACAGAGAGAGAGAGAGAGAGAGACTGCAGCAGATGATGGAGAGAGAGAACAGAGAGAGAGAGAGAGAGAGAGACTGCAGCAGATGATGGAGAGAGAGAACACAGAGAGAGAGAGACTGCAGCAGATGATGGAGAGAGAGAACAGAGAGAGAGAGAGAGACTGCAGCAGATGATGGAGAGAGAGAACAGAGAGAGAGAGAGAGACCGCAGCAGATGATGGAGAGAGAGAACACAGAGAGAGAGAGACTGCAGCAGATGATGGAGAGAGAGAACAGAGAGAGAGAGAGAGAGACTGCAGCAGATGATGGAGAGAGAGAACAGAGAGAGAGAGAGAGAGACTGCAGCAGATGATGGAGAGAGAGAACAGAGAGAGAGAGAGAGACTGCAGCAGATGATGGAGAGAGAGAACAGAGAGAGAGAGAGAGACTGCAGCAGATGATGGAGAGAGAGAACAGAGAGAGAGAGACTGCAGCAGATGATGGAGAGAGAGAACAGAGAGAGAGAGAGAGACTGCAGCAGATGATGGAGAGAGAGAACAGAGAGAGAGAGAGAGACTGCAGCAGATGATGGAGAGAGAGAACAGAGAGAGAGAGAGAGACTGCAGCAGATGATGGAGAGAGAGAACACAGAGAGAGAGAGACTGCAGCAGATGATGGAGAGAGAGAACAGAGAGAGAGAGAGAGAGACTGCAGCAGATGATGGAGAGAGAGAACAGAGAGAGAGAGAGAGACTGCAGCAGATGATGGAGAGAGAGAACAGAGAGAGAGAGAGAGACTGCAGCAGATGATGGAGAGAGAGAACAGAGAGAGAGAGAGAGACTGCAGCAGATGATGGAGAGAGAGAACACAGAGAGAGAGAGACTGCAGCAGATGATGGAGAGAGAGAACAGAGAGAGAGAGACTGCAGCAGATGATGGAGAGAGAGAACAGAGAGAGAGAGAGAGACTGCAGCAGATGATGGAGAGAGAGAACAGAGAGAGAGAGACTGCAGCAGATGATGGAGAGAGAGAACAGAGAGAGAGAGACTGCAGCAGATGATGGAGAGAGAGAACAGAGAGAGAGAGACTGCAGCAGATGATGGAGAGAGAGAACAGAGAGAGAGAGACTGCAGCAGATGATGGAGAGAGAGAACAGAGAGAGAGAGAGAGACTGCAGCAGATGATGGAGAGAGAGAACAGAGAGAGAGAGACTGCAGCAGATGATGGAGAGAGAGAACAGAGAGAGAGAGACTGCAGCAGATGATGGAGAGAGAGAACAGAGAGAGAGAGAGAGACTGCAGCAGATGATGGAGAGAGAGAACAGAGAGAGAGAGACTGCAGCAGATGATGGAGAGAGAGAACAGAGAGAGAGAGACTGCAGCAGATGATGGAGAGAGAGAACACAGAGAGAGAGACTGCAGCAGATGATGGAGAGAGAGAACAGAGAGAGACAGAGAGAGAGACTGCAGCAGATGATGGAGAGAGAGAACACAGAGAGAGAGAGAGACTGCAGCAGATGATGGAGAGAGAGAACAGAGAGAGAGAGAGAGAGACTGCAGCAGATGATGGAGAGAGAGAACACAGAGAGAGAGAGAGAGACTGCAGCAGATGATGGAGAGAGAGAACAGAGAGAGAGAGAGAGAGAGACTGCAGCAGATGATGGAGAGAGAGAACAGAGAGAGAGAGAGAGAGAGAGACTGCAGCAGATGATGGAGAGAGAGAACACAGAGAGAGAGACTGCAGCAGATGATGGAGAGAGAGAACAGAGAGAGAGAGAGAGACCGCAGCAGATGATGGAGAGAGAGAACACAGAGAGAGAGAGACTGCAGCAGATGATGGAGAGAGAGAACAGAGAGAGAGAGAGACTGCAGCAGATGATGGAGAGAGAGAACACAGAGAGAGAGAGACTGCAGCAGATGATGGAGAGAGAGAACAGAGAGAGAGAGACTGCAGCAGATGACGGAGAGAGAGAACACAGAGAGAGAGACTGCAGCAGATGATGGAGAGAGAGAACAGAGAGAGAGAGACTGCAGCAGATGATGGAGAGAGAGAACACAGAGAGAGAGAGACTGCAGCAGATGATGGAGAGAGAGAACAGAGAGAGAGAGAGAGAGACTGCAGCAGATGATGGAGAGAGAGAACAGAGAGAGAGAGAGAGACTGCAGCAGATGATGGAGAGAGAGAACACAGAGAGAGAGACTGCAGCAGATGATGGAGAGAGAGAACAGAGAGAGACAGAGAGAGAGACTGCAGCAGATGATGGAGAGAGAGAACACAGAGAGAGAGAGAGAGACTGCAGCAGATGATGGAGAGAGAGAACAGAGAGAGAGAGAGAGAGAGACTGCAGCAGATGATGGAGAGAGAGAACAGAGAGAGAGAGAGAGAGAGAGAGAGACTGCAGCAGATGATGGAGAGAGAGAACACAGAGAGAGAGACTGCAGCAGATGATGGAGAGAGAGAACAGAGAGAGAGAGAGAGACCGCAGCAGATGATGGAGAGAGAGAACACAGAGAGAGAGAGACTGCAGCAGATGATGGAGAGAGAGAACAGAGAGAGAGAGAGACTGCAGCAGATGATGGAGAGAGAGAACACAGAGAGAGAGAGACTGCAGCAGATGATGGAGAGAGAGAACAGAGAGAGAGAGACTGCAGCAGATGACGGAGAGAGAGAACAGAGAGAGAGAGAGAGACTGCAGCAGATGATGGAGAGAGAGAACAGAGAGAGAGAGAGACTGCAGCAGATGATGGAGAGAGAGAACAGAGAGAGAGAGACTGCAGCAGATGATGGAGAGAGAGAACACAGAGAGAGAGAGACTGCAGCAGATGATGGAGAGAGAGAACAGAGAGAGAGAGAGAGACCGCAGCAGATGATGGAGAGAGAGAACACAGAGAGAGAGAGACTGCAGCAGATGATGGAGAGAGAGAACAGAGAGAGAGAGACTGCAGCAGATGATGGAGAGAGAGAACAGAGAGAGAGAGAGAGAGACTGCAGCAGATGATGGAGAGAGAGAACACAGAGAGAGAGAGAGACTGCAGCAGATGATGGAGAGAGAGAACACAGAGAGAGAGAGAGACCGCAGCAGATGATGGAGAGAGAGAACAGAGAGAGAGAGAGACTGCAGCAGATGATGGAGAGAGAGAACAGAGAGAGAGAGAGAGAGACTGCAGCAGATGATGGAGAGAGAGAACAGAGAGAGAGAGACTGCAGCAGATGATGGAGAGAGAGAACAGAGAGAGAGAGAGAGAGACTGCAGCAGATGATGGAGAGAGAGAACAGAGAGAGAGAGAGAGAGACTGCAGCAGATGATGGAGAGAGAGAACAGAGAGAGAGAGAGAGACCGCAGCAGATGATGGAGAGAGAGAACAGAGAGAGAGAGAGAGAGACTGCAGCAGATGATGGAGAGAGAGAACAGAGAGAGAGAGACTGCAGCAGATGATGGAGAGAGAGAACAGAGAGAGAGAGAGAGAGACTGCAGCAGATGATGGAGAGAGAGAACAGAGAGAGAGAGAGAGACCGCAGCAGATGATGGAGAGAGAGAACACAGAGAGAGAGAGACTGCAGCAGATGATGGAGAGAGAGAACAGAGAGAGAGAGACTGCAGCAGATGATGGAGAGAGAGAACAGAGAGAGAGAGAGAGAGAGACTGCAGCAGATGATGGAGAGAGAGAACAGAGAGAGAGAGAGAGAGAGAGAGACTGCAGCAGATGATGGAGAGAGAGAACACAGAGAGAGAGAGACTGCAGCAGATGATGGAGAGAGAGAACAGAGAGAGAGAGAGAGACTGCAGCAGATGATGGAGAGAGAGAACAGAGAGAGAGAGAGAGACTGCAGCAGATGATGGAGAGAGAGAACACAGAGAGAGAGAGACTGCAGCAGATGATGGAGAGAGAGAACAGAGAGAGAGAGAGACTGCAGCAGATGATGGAGAGAGAGAGAGAGAGAGAGAGAGACTGCAGCAGATGATGGAGAGAGAGAACAGAGAGAGAGAGAGACTGCAGCAGATGATGGAGAGAGAGAACAGAGAGAGAGAGAGACTGCAGCAGATGATGGAGAGAGAGAACAGAGAGAGAACAGAGAGAGAGAGAGAGACTGCAGCAGATGATGGAGAGAGAGAACAGAGAGAGAGAGAGACTGCAGCAGATGATGGAGAGAGAGAACACAGAGAGAGAGAGACTGCAGCAGATGATGGAGAGAGAGAACAGAGAGAGAACAGAGAGAGAGAGAGAGACTGCAGCAGATGATGGAGAGAGAGAACAGAGAGAGAGAGAGACTGCAGCAGATGATGGAGAGAGAGAACACAGAGAGAGAGAGACTGCAGCAGATGATGGAGAGAGAGAACAGAGAGAGAGAGAGACTGCTAATTCTTCCTGATAATAAAATGTACTTTGAATGCAATGAAGGTGCCAAAGTGTATTAAAAAAGACCGAAATAGAGTATGTTTTTTTTTATTCGAGGGTCCCCCTGGACCCCCTACACATGTCTGGGCTAAGCCCCCAATCTCCTCCAACCCAGGAGACGCCCCTGGTGTGGAGTTATGTCCGCTGTGGGCTTCCTTAGCGTCGGCTTTAAAGACCCTGACACACCAAGCAGACAGCAAAGAACTAGTGGCGGCGAGGGCCACCTCTGTCGTAGGGTTACTTTTTGGCCTCATGTCGTGGTCAAAAAGTTGCACTTGAACACACCACAAAGACTACAGCTGACGGCCAACCACCACATACGTTCTGCACATGCGTGAGAGGCAATAACTCTCCGTGCCAGCAGGCGGTGGTAGTCTGTTGTTATGTTACGAGAAGACCATTTTCACCTCGCTGTCGCTCACCACTCGTGTTATAGGTAGCCTACTAATCGAGAATAAAGTCTGATAAAAAGTAGAAAATGGCGCTGGCGTTGTCAGCTCTTGGTCTTTCAGTGGAAAAAGAAAAGAAGAGGTGGAGACGACCAATAAGGAGAAACTGCACTAACAGGTGAAAGCACGGAGACTACAGCTCGAGGGGCTCAGACACAAATATTCAGCATTTAAACTTCTGACTCTCGTTAGTTTTTATTTGTAACTCTCAGTCTGTGTATGAAGGTGTAAAGTGACGACAGGCTGTTCAAACAGGTTAGACTTTATATTTAATAAACACTCACTGAGGGTCTCCTCTTCAGTCTCTGCTGGAGGAGAAACTGCAGCTTCCGTTAAAACCATGACAACAGATAGAAACAGGACTTCCGGTCTCATGTTTACTTTGATGTTTTTAATCTTTGATGCTTTTAATCCGCCGCCGTTTGTTTGTTTCGGTTCAAAGTGTCGACGCTTCAGATTTCAGACTTTAAACTCGGACTAAACTAAACCCGGACCCAAAGAGAGACTTTCAGAATCTCTCTGAGGACGAGGAGAAGTTCCTGATCTGCAGCTGGACTTTTAAAAACCAGTTAAACCAGCAGCAGAAAAGACGCGACCAGTTCAGAACCGGGAAGATCCGAGTTAAGCTAGCACCGCACCTACGGCTTACATCCGGCGGAAGCTCTGCACACGGCCTTCACAATAAGAGCGCAACGTTTACCTGAAATAAATATACCCGGAAACATGAAATAAATACAAATTAAAACAAAAGAGAAAATTACAAGCGAGATAAAAAAAATCTTTTCAAACACACATACACACACACACACACACACACACACACACACACACACACACACACACACACACACACACACAGACACACACACACACACACACACACAGACACACACACACAGACACACACACACACACACACACACACACACACACACACAGACACACACACACAGAAACACACACACACACACACAGACACACACACACACACACACACACACACACACACACACACACACACAGACACACACACACACACAGACACACACACAGACACACACACACAGACACACACACACACACACACAGACACACACACACAGACACACACACACACACACACACACACACACACACAGACACACACACACAGACACACACACACACACACACACACAGACACACACACACACACAGACACACAGACACACACACACACACACAGACAGACACACACACACACACACACACAGACACACACACACACACACACAGACACACACACACACACACACACACATACACACACAGACACACACACACACACACAGACAGACACACACACACAGACACACACACACAGACACACACACACACACACACACACAGACACACAGACACACACACACACACACAGACAGACACACACACACACACACAGACACACACACACAGACACACACACACACACACACACACACACACACACACACAGACACACACACACACACACACACACACAGACACACACACACAGACACACACACACAGACACACACACACACACACACACACAGACACACACACACACACACAGACACACACACACACACACACACACACACAGACACACACACACAGACACACACACACACACACACACACAGACACACACACACACACACACACACACACACACACACACACAGACACACACACACAGACACACACACACACACACACAGACACACACACACAGACACACACACACACACATACACACACAGACACACACACACACACACAGACAGACACACACACACACACAGACACACACACACAGACACACACACACACACACACACACAGACACACAGACACACACACACACACACAGACAGACACACACACACACACACACACAGACACACACACACACACACACACACACACACACACACACACACACACACACACACACACACACAGACACACACACACACACACACACACACAGACACACACACACACACACAGACACACACACACACACACACAGACACACACACACAGAAACACACACACACACACA
>CM036543.1:32075064-32080064 GCA_020745685.1 Tautogolabrus adspersus
TACTATCCAGATCATCATCATTAAGCTAAGTTAGTAGGTATTCCTGAAAGAGCTGGGTCTTTAGCTTTTTCTTAAAGGTACAGAGGGACTCTGCAGATCGAATGGAGTTTGGAAGTTCATTCCACCACCGGGGGGCGACAGAGGAGAAGAGTCTAGTCCTCGTCTTTGGACCCTGTTGTGAAGGTTGGATCAAACGCCTTTCATTGGCAGAGCGTAGTGGGCGGGAGGGAGTGTAGACCTGAAATAGAGAGTTAAAGTAAGGAGGAGCCGTGTTTGTTGCTGTTTTGTAGGCGAGCAGCAGAGTTTTAAATTTAATGTGAGCAGTGACTGGGAGCCAGTGTAAGGAGATGAACAGCGGAGTGACATGAGCTCTTTTTGGAAGGTTGAAGACCAGTCATGCTGCTGCGTTCTGTATCATCTGCAGAGGTTTGGTTGTGCATGTAGGAAGACCTGCCAGTAGAGAGTTGCAGTAGTCTATGCGTGATAGCACAAGAGCCTGTACCACAAGTTGTGTAGCATGTTCTGACAGGTAAGGTCTGATCTTCCTGATGTTGTACAGGGCAAAGCGACATGATCGGGCAATCGAGGCTACTTGAACCTTGAAGGTTAGCTGGTCATCAATCATGACACCCAGGTTCCTGCAAACTTTGTGGGCATGAGTTTGGTTGTTCCAAGTTGGATATTGATCTGTGGCTGCATAGAGGGACTGGCTGGGATGACAAGGAGCTCAGTCTTTGAAAGGTTGAGTTGAAGGTGCCGTTCATTCATCCATTTAGAGATACCCTAACCCTTTATGTTGGGGACAAAGATAGATAGATGATAGATAGATACTTTATTGATCCCGAGGGAAATTCAAGGCATCCAGTAGCAGTATACAAACATGTAAGACACATAGCAATTGTTACCATAAACACCCCCTGTCCCCCCTCCCATACATATATTAACCCGACAACAAAGATTTAAGGAGCCCCTATAAAATTAAACCTGTGCAATTAAAAATAGACCTATACAACTTATATAATGAAATGTACAAACCTGTGCAGGAATAGAAATATATGTGCAATTTAAAAGAAAGCTATAAACAGTTAAAGAGCATCTGTAGTTAGACCTGTACATAAGAGATGGAGAGTGTTGACCTTCTGAGGGTATGTGTTACAGTAGTGTTTAAGATGGAGGTAGTGCAAGGAGTGTGAAAAACAGTCAGTGCAGACATTTAATAGATAGAGCACATTCAAATAGACACTGAATGAAGTTCACTTTGTTTCATATGTTCAATATGATTCAAACACCACCATGAGCCCAGTTTGTTCTGACAGTTCATTTAGTTTGAAAGTCACTTTTCTTCTGCTGGATTGCATCTTAATGAAAATACATTTGAGCTTTAATACCATTCCAGCAGTTTGGACCTGTGATCTTATAAACGGACTAACCCTAACCCTGCTCACCTGCTCTGCAGCTATGGATTCATCAGAGGAGACGTCACGTGAGACAAACATTGACATTCACTTAATTAATTCAGACAACTTGAAGTTTCTGCGTATGATGACGTCATGTTCACGGACTTTACGTGAAGTCTCGCAGTAACACTCATTATTCCGATTGTTCTGACAGCACATGACTGTAGGTTGTAGTTCCCGTTGCTGCCTCTGGGGGCAGCAGAGCGCGTCAGTGTGGCTGCAGGATTCCTAACCACAGAAATGATCGAAGAAGAAGAAAAGACCCCAAAACAAACCCCAACCCTGCACGTGCGGACGACGAGCGGCTGATATTTGACCTTTAAACTCTTAAACCTGCGGGGTTTACACCGGACAGATTAACGGGCAGGTCCGCTGAAGATGGACGAAGAAGTGACGGTAAATCTGAGACACAGCTGCTAGCCGACATGTGGCTAACAGTTAGCTCTCACGTGACTCCTAATGTAAAATATAAGCTGTAGATTAAACTGACGTGTTTTATAATCTTTATTTATTAACTCACAAACAGAGCAGAGAGTTTATAAAAGTATGATCTCATATATTTTATTTTTAAATTAATATTTAGGGTCTTTCATTGATAACTACATCCTGTCAGTGAACGTCTCGTGTTGTTGGCTCAGAGTTCTTCTTCAGGTGTTTCTCAGCTGTGAGGGTCAGAGTTCTTCTTCAGGTGTTTCTCAGCTGTGTGGCTCAGAGTTCTTCTTCAGGTGTTTCTCAGCTGTGTGGCTCAGAGTTCTTCTTCAGGTGTTTCTCAGCTGTGTGGCTCAGAGTTCTTCTTCAGGTGTTTCTCAGCTGTGAGGGTCAGAGTTCTTCTTCAGGTGTTTCTCAGCTGTGTGGCTCAGAGTTCTTCTTCAGGTGTTTCTCAGCTGTGAGGGTCAGAGTTCTTCTTCAGGTGTTTCTCAGCTGTGAGGGTCAGAGTTCTTCTTCAGGTGTTTCTCAGCTGTGAGGGTCAGAGTTCTTCTTCAGGTGTTTCTCAGCTGTGTGGCTCAGAGTTCTTCTTCAGGTGTTTCTCAGCTGTGTGGCTCAGAGTTCTTCTTCAGGTGTTTCTCAGCTGTGAGGGTCAGAGTTCTTCTTCAGGTGTTTCTCAGCTGTGAGGGTCAGAGTTCTTCTTCAGGTGTTTCTCAGCTGTGAGGGTCAGAGTTCTTCTTCAGGTGTTTCTCAGCTGTGTGGCTCAGAGTTCTTCTTCAGGTGTTTCTCAGCTGTGAGGGTCAGAGTTCTTCTTCAGGTGTTTCTCAGCTGTGTGGCTCAGAGTTCTTCTTCAGGTGTTTCTCAGCTGTGAGGGTCAGAGTTCTTCTTCAGGTGTTTCTCAGCTGTGAGGGTCAGAGTTCTTCTTCAGGTGTTTCTCAGCTGTGAGGGTCAGAGTTCTTCTTCAGGTGTTTCTCAGCTGTGTGGCTCAGAGTTCTTCTTCAGGTGTTTCTCAGCTGTGAGGGTCAGAGTTCTTCTTCAGGTGTTTCTCAGCTGTGAGGGTCAGAGTTCTTCTTCAGGTGTTTCTCAGCTGTGTGGCTCAGAGTTCTTCAGGTGTTTCTCAGCTGTGAGGGTCAGAGTTCTTCTTCAGGTGTTTCTCAGCTGTGTGGCTCAGAGTTCTTCTTCAGGTGTTTCTCAGCTGTGTGGGTCAGAGTTCTTCTTCAGGTGTTTCTCAGCTGTTTCTTTGTACCCGTGTGTCTCTGCAGGCCGGGTACACTGAGCCCTGCGCCCAGTGCTCAGCGGTGGATTGGGGCGTATCGGACGAGGGTCGTTTCTACTGCCGGTCCTGCCACAACGTCATCGAGGTAAATAACAACAACAACAATCTATATATAGATCTATAGATATAGATCTCTTTCTACTAAATGATGATTGACAGAACCAAAAAAGGTTTTAAAAATTAAAACATATTTTGCCACCTCCACATTATACTAATGAAGCAACAGACAGAAAGTTGAGTTCTTTTATTTTTTAATGATTGGTCAGGCTGTAAGTGGGGGGGGGGAGGGGGGGGGACAGATTTTTAGTTTAATAACACTTCATGAAAAAGTTTGAGGCATTAATGAGACTTTGCTTTAGGCCTACAGACTTACATCCAGCTGTCAGTCGAGCTCTTTGAGCTTTAATACCATTCCAGCAGTTTGGACCTGTGATCTTATAATTCTGATGAAATATGAAATGAATAGACTTCATGACGTGCTGACGCCAGCAGCTGTTTCCTCCTCCTTCTCTCTCTCCTTTGAGCTGCAGCACTGTTTCTTTGTCTTCTTATTCAAACCTGTTCATATTCTCCGTATGTCCTCATGAAGATGGAGGTTATATTTAGAGAGGGTTAAAGTACCACCATCTCTTGTTGTCTCCTGTTGCCATGGTGAATCGTAGTATCAGGGCTCCATTAATGTTGGCTTTTTCTCCTCATGGTGCACGCGCTGAACACCGAGTGAACTTACTCAGAGTTGATTTAACAAACTCAAATCAGCTGATCTGGAACCAGAAACTCAGAGTTTCCCACCTGAGGGTAAATCAGCTCAGAGTTACCCAGAACTTCCACCAAGATACGTGTGGTGGAAGTTCTGGTCCGTTACGGCTCTGTGCACCCTCGTCCGTCAACACCCACAAGCTGCGTTCACCGTCCGCAGCACGGAGAACGCAGCCGGACAGATGAAGTGCCGAGACAAAGGATTTCCCGAGGTAATTTTAGAGATTTACTTGCGACAGCCCGAGATATATGTGGTATAAAATGGATGTCTGACTTCCCGTCCTGCTCGATCTGCTCTTTAGTAAATTGAAGCTCCGTGCTCTGACATCCTGCAGAAATAGAAGCCTTGTGTATCTGCAGCGGAGGACTCCGGACTGATAGAGCTCAGACGCAGCGGAGCCAGTTGAAGCACGCACACTAAATAAAGGTCAAACCTATCAGCTCTGCTAACGTGACAGAGCGGAGACGGATCTGGTGGAAGTTGGCCGTTAGACTGAGAGTTTGTTCAACCCTGAACAGGTTCACGAGTACAAACTCGAGGCCTTCATTACACAGCCGGGTCGTCTCGTGGTTATCTGTCTTTGTGAACCCTGGCGGAGGAGTTCACGCTGAACGGTCCCGTGGAGCTGGTTATTCATCTATATGTTACCATAACGCTTATATTACGGTCTGTTGGACTCATCCATCATGAAGAGCTGTGGGAGTTTTTTAATGTTTGTCTGTTTATGATGTGGACACAAGGTGGGGGGGATTCTGACCTCAGGGTAACATCACCGGGTTAACAGTTTGAAGAAACCTGACAGAGGGGCGCCGGTGCCCTAGTGGTTAGTTTGTACGGAGGATGTGGTCCTTGAATCTGTTAAGGTTGTCCCCCGGCTGCAGAACCTCCTCCTGTCAACCCTTACCCTAACCCTACGCCACAAATATGAACTTTATCGTGTTTCTGTGGTCACGCTGGTCGCTCCTCTCGTCTGTCTGAGAGCAGTCGAGTCAAACGCCACTCCGCTCGTAAAAAATCTTTTGAACCGCAATGCATGATGGGATATATTGCTTGGATAGTGACCATCGCTCGTCCACTACTT
>CM036543.1:32085064-32107564 GCA_020745685.1 Tautogolabrus adspersus
AGGTAACTTAACACTCACACCTGCTCAGGTAACATCATACACACCTGCTCAGGTAACATCACACACACCTGCTCAGGTAACTTAACACTCACACCTGCTCAGGTAACATCACACACACCTGCTCAGGTAACATCATACACACCTGCTCAGGTAACTAAACACTCACACCTGCTCAGGTAACATCATACACACCTGCTCAGGTAACTAAACACTCACACCTGCTCAGGTAACTAAACACACTCACACCTGATCAGGTAACTAAACACTCACACCTGCTCAGGTAACATCACACACACCTGCTCAGGTAACTAAACACACACACACCTGCTCAGGTAACATCACACACACCTGCTCAGGTAACTAAACACACACACCTGCTCAGGTTTTGTGGTATTGAACCTCTCCATTTTCGTCCTGGAAAGTCTTTGAAGGTCATTGAACTGTTTTCGGTGTGTTTGGTTTCAGGTTGGTGAATGAAGGTCACGTCCCGTACGTCAACGCTTACGAGGAACTTCCTGAAGAGATGAAGCTGGAAGGCAAAGACTCGTTGATCTTCAGAGTGGAGGTCAGATATAAGTCACCACTTTATTCTCTGATCGGGTCTCCTGTCCGATGGCGTTTGTTTAACGTGCTTTGTTTTCCTCCTCAGAGCGTCCCGTCACACCGGGCGGTGCATCAGGAAGCTCTCGCCCTTATTCTGTTCCTCAAACTTCCTGCTTTTCCTCCAATCAGCCGTCAGAGTCTGCTGCACCCCGCCCTGCTCAGCCTGCGCTACCTGACGGATGCTAATCTGCCTGGTAACAGCCCTCATGACTGTTCGACGTTGTGTGCGACTGTGCAACGTTTTGATGATATTGATTATAATTTGTCTTCTCTCAGATGAGCTTCACCCGTGGCTCTGCAGGCTGATGGAGCGTGCCGACATGGCAGATCAAACGCTCCACACGTTGGACCCTTCGTCTCGCCCCGCCCTGCCACGGTATGACGTGCAGACCGCGGCCCTGCTCATCGTCACCATGAAGCTGGTCTTCGGCCTGGACGACCACACCGAGTGGTAACTCTGATCTGATTCTTGAATCAAAAAATGAGTCGACCAATGATTACGAGGATTTAATTACATTCAGGAAACGTTTTTCTGATACGATGTTTGTCAGAGACGAATCAGCGTTTTTTCAGACTATTGAAATAAAGTTTTTAACGACATGTTTGTAAAGTTTGTATAAAGGTGTTTTTGTGTATTTCAGGGATTTATCAAACGATGCGGGCGATCAAGACGACCCAGGTGAGCTGGTGAATAAATATGAAACCTGTTAGTATCTCTTTAAAACCATAACTTTAAATGAACATTTCATCATTGTTTAAAAACAAACTCTTATTTTGAAAATCCTCTGAAGGAAGAAATAAGAAAAATGAAAGAAGTGAAGAAGAATACTGTAGTTCTGAGGATGGATCTGTCGGTTTCTTCTTAACGGTTAAATAAAGTTTGAGTTGTTTGACAGGAAGCGTGTTCAGCCTGAGGAGGTGGTTCAGACTTCTGCAGGCCGCTCTGATCCGAGCTCAGGACAGGAGAGACCGAGACCTCGCCAGGTGAGACACAAGGACCTTAAACACAGACAGTAGACGACTTTACGAATACTTCTTCTAAACTGTCTGTTCTTGCACCAAAGTCCATCACTTATGTTTACAGTGTTTTATTTTCTGTCTCTCTTGATTGACAGGAAACAGTGGAGGTCAAAGAAACCTCTCTACATGAACAAGAAGGAGAGATACGTCATGACCAAAAAGAGACGTAAGAATCGAGAAGAAGTCTGTGAATGACACATTTCAGGTCACATTTTGATGATGATGACAGGAGTGAGCATGAGGCTTTTATAACTTGTATTGTTTCACGTAACAAACTCTAATCTTTGAAATGTTAAAAACTTCTTTCAGGGAGAGAAATTAAACGTGACGCTGTTAAAAATGGGCTCAAAGTTTGTGTGTGTGCAGGGATAGCTGAGCAGCTGCAGCTCTGTTTCGAGAAGCTCTCCTCTCGCCGGGCAGCTGCAGAGCCAGTCAGTCCGTCCAGCTTCAGGTTCTATTGGGGGGACGAGAACGGAGCTGATGGTCCCAGCATGCACCACATGAAACTGGGTGGAGCTGTGACCCTGAAAAACGACGTGCTGACCCCTTCTAACCCAACATACTGGCATCCAGCACTGAAACCCTGCATCAGCAAGTAGGTCAGCTGTAAAGAGACAAGAAAAAAAAACTCCAAAAGGGACCCTATTGTTTACCTAGTTTAGGTTCTACATGGTTAAAAGTTCAGAGAGTTTCAGTTACAGCCTGTTTACCTGCTGCAGACGTTACAGTCTGTTTACCTGCTGCAGACGTTACAGCCTGTTTACCTGCTGCAGACGTTACAGTCTGTTTACCTGCTGCAGATGTTACAGTCTGTTTACCTGCTGCAGACGTTACAGCCTGTTTACCTGCTGCAGACGTTACAGTCTGTTTACCTGCTGCAGACGTTACAGCCTGTTTACCTGCTGCAGACGTTACAGTCTGTTTACCTGCTGCAGACGTTACAGCCTGTTTACCTGCTGCAGACGTTACAGCCTGTTTACCTGCTGCAGACGTTACAGCCTGTTTACCTGCTGCAGACGTTACAGTCTGTTTACCTGCTGCAGACGTTACAGTCTGTTTACCTGCTGCAGACGTTACAGTCTGTTTACCTGCTGCAGACGTTACAGTCTGTTTACCTGCTGCAGACGTTACAGCCTGTTTACCTGCTGCAGACGTTACAGTCTGTTTACCTGCTGCAGACGTTACAGTCTGTTTACAGTCTGTTTACCTGCTGCAGACGTTACAGCCTGTTTACCTGCTGCAGACGTTACAGCCTGTTACCTGCTGCAGACGTTACAGCTGTTTACCTGCTGCAGACGTTACAGCCTGTTTACCTGCTGCAGACGTTACAGTCTGTTTACCTGCTGCAGACGTTACAGCCTGTTTACCTGCTGCAGACGTTACAGTCTGTTTACCTGCTGCAGACGTTACAGTCTGTTTACCTGCTGCAGATGTTACAGTCTGTTTACCTGCTGCAGACGTTACAGTCTGTTTACCTGCTGCAGACGTTACAGTCTGTTTACCTGCTGCAGACGTTACAGTCTGTTTACCTGCTGCAGACGTTACAGTCTGTTTACCTGCTGCAGACGTTACAGCCTGTTTACCTGCTGCAGACGTTACAGCCTGTTTACCTGCTGCAGACGTTACAGTCTGTGTACCTGCTGCAGACGTTACAGTCTGTTTACCTGCTGCAGACGTTACAGCCTGTTTACCTGCTGCAGACGTTACAGCCTGTTTACCTGCTGCAGACGTTACAGCCTGTTTACCTGCTGCAGACGTTACAGTCTGTTTACCTGCTGCAGACGTTACAGTCTGTTTACCTGCTGCAGACGTTACAGCCTGTTTACCTGCTGCAGACGTTACAGTCTGTTTACCTGCTGCAGACGTTACAGTCTGTTTACCTGCTGCAGACGTTACAGCCTGTTTACCTGCTGCAGACGTTACAGCCTGTTTACCTGCTGCAGACGTTACAGTCTGTTTACCTGCTGCAGACGTTACAGCCTGTTTACCTGCTGCAGACGTTACAGTCTGTTTACCTGCTGCAGACGTTACAGCCTGTTTACCTGCTGCAGACGTTACAGTCTGTTTACCTGCTGCAGATGTTACAGTCTGTTTACCTGCTGCAGACGTTACAGTCTGTTTACCTGCTGCAGATGTTACAGCCTGTTTACCTGCTGCAGACGTTACAGTCTGTTTACCTGCTGCAGATGTTACAGTCTGCTTACCTGCTGCAGACGTTACAGCCTGTTTACCTGCTGCAGATGTTACAGTCTGTTTACCTGCTGCAGACGTTACAGCCTGTTTACCTGCTGCAGATGTTACAGCCTGTTTACCTGCTGCAGACGTTACAGTCTGTTTACCTGCTGCAGATGTTACAGTCTGTTTACCTGCTGCAGACGTTACAGTCTGTTTACCTGCTGCAGACGTTACAGCCTGTTTACCTGCTGCAGACGTTACAGTCTGTTTACCTGCTAATTAAGACCAATGAGAGCCCTTCTTCTTCTTCTTCTTCTGCACAGGAATTGTAGGAGTCATTACTCAGAGGTGGAGCCGACTCTGCCGCGGACGTTCGTCTGGCTGCTGCAGCTCTTCAGCTTCCTGCTGGACGTGAAGCCGGGTTACCTGTACGAGGAGGTGCTAAGCGTGGAGAGACGAGTTTTCAGCGACAAATCACCTCGTAGGAGGAAGACCGGGACCAGAGCTGAGACCAGGACTAGAGCTCGGCCCGGGACACCACAGAGAGCACGAGAAACGAGATGACAAACTTTCAGCGGAACACTTTTTGTGTTTTGAGTTCAGAACAATAAATGAACATCTTTTTACGTTATCTTACATCTCACATAAGGCAAAGATGTCCTGTACCGTGCCTATTGTGAATGCACGCTTATTGACCTTGCATGAATATTTAGGAGAGATTGATGATTGAAACCTCTGATGATCAAAAGTTTATTAAACTCTTTATTAAAGTCACATCGTTTGGTTCTTTGTCTGTCGTTGGTTGAGAGAAGTCGTCGATAGAAGTCGTCAAAGACGTGTTAATATTACGGCAATGTTACGTTAATGTTACGGCAGCTCCATCCCTCGCGTTATTGTTTCTAACCCCAACTTCAAACGACAAACATGGACATACATCTTTTTGGATTATTGGTGCTGTTTTTCTTTCTCTGTGGACTTTTTAAAACTTCCTCCGGAGACCCTTACAGTCATGGCTCCATTGTTTACACCCGCGAACAGCTGATCGCGCTGTGCCAACCTCGGACACAGCCAGCGGATAGACCGGACATCCCCGCCGAACTACGGAGGAGGAGAAGGGGATGCAGAGCCGGGGTGAAGTGTCGGGAAAAGAAAAGACGGTACAAACCATCCGTGCCGTCTTTAATTATGGGGAATGTAAGATCTCTCCCTAATAAGATGGAAGAGCTGACGGCGCTCACCCGGCTTCAGAGGGAATACCGCGAGTGCAGCATCATGCAGTTCACGGAGACATGGCTGAATGAACTCACTCCGGACACGCTCGTAACTTTGGACGGCTTTCACCTTGTCAGAGCGGACCGGAGCGCGAGAGACAGTGGTAAGAGGAAAGGCGGGGGAATAGCGATGTTTGTGAATAAGAGATGGTGTAACCCTGGGCACATCACCGTTAAAGAACAGCGCTGCACTAAGGATGTGGAGCTGCTGGCTGTAAGCATGCGGCCATATTACCTACCGAGGGAGTTCTCCCACGTCATCGCGGTGACGGTATACGTCCCCCCCTCGGCTGACGCTGCTGCAGCCTGTGAACTCATCCACAGTGTGGTGTCTCAGCAACAGACATCGCACCCCCAGTCTCTTATTCTCATCTCAGGAGACTTTAATCACGCTTCCCTGTCTACCACTCTCCCTACTTTCATTCAGTATGTTGACTGCCATACCAGGGAAAATAAAACTTTGGACTAACTGTATGCAAACACCAAGGATGCATACAGATCATCACCCCTCCCCCCACTGGGACGATCAGACCACAACCTGGTGAGACTGCAGCCCATTTACATACCTATGGTGAAAAAACAACCCCCCACAACTATGTATGTGAAAAAGTGGTCTAAGGAGGCCACTGAGGCGCTGCAGGACTGCTTCGAGACCACTGACTGGGATGTACTGTGCAGTCCACATGGGGAGGACATCGACAGCCTAACCCACTGCATCACAGATTACATAAACTTCTGTGTCGAGAACACTGTGCCCACCAAAAAAGTACGGTGTTTCTCAAACAACAAACCCTGGGTGACTCCTGAGCTGAAAACCCTGCTGCTGGAAAAGAGGAGGGTTTTCAGATCTGGAGATAGAGAGGAGCTGAGGAGGGTGCAGAAGGAGCTAAAGAAAAAAATCAAGGAGGGGAAAGCCAGCTACAGGACAAAGATGGAGGAGAAATTGCAGCAGAACAACGCAAGGGAAGTCTGGAGAGGCCTGAATAACATCTCAGGTCACAGCAGAGGTCGTGGGAGGGGCCCTGAAGCAGGAGACAGGGAGTGGGCAAATGAACTGAATTTGTTCTTCAATAGATTCGATTCTGCTCCCACCCCCACCCCCATCCAGCAGAGCTCTGACCAGCCCACTTCTCAATCACTCCACCTGAGCACCCTGTCACCCCCCTCAACAGCCCTCCCCTCCTCCTCCTCCACCAACGGCCTCTCCATAACAGCTGATCAGGCGAGAAGTCAGCTGAGAAAGATCAAGGCTAGGAAGGCCACAGGTCCCGATGGCATCAGCTCCAGACTCCTGAAGGACTGTGCAGACCAGCTCTGTGAGGTTCTTCTGCACATCTTCAACCTGAGCCTGAGTCTGGAGAGGGTCCCCACTCTGTGGAAGACTTCCTGCGTGGTGCCAGTCCCAAAGACATCTCACCCCAGGGAGCCTAACCACTTCAGACCTGTGACCCTCACCTCTCACCTGATGAAGACCATGGAGAGGATCATCCTCAACTACCTCCGCCCCCTGGTGACTTCACATTTGGATCCTCTGCAGTTCGCCTACCAACCGGACATCGGGGTGGATGACGCCGTCATCTACCTGCTGCACAGATCCTGGACTCACCTGGAGAACACCGGCAGCACTGTGAGGGTCATGTTCTTTGACTTCTCCAGTGCCTTCAACACCATCCAGCCTGCACTGCTCAGGGGGAAGCTAGAAAGAGCAGGAGTAGACTGTCACCTGGCTGCGTGGACAACTGACTACCTTTCCTACAGACCACAGTACGTGAGGCTTCAAGACTGTGATTCCGACATGGTGGTCTGCAGCACGGGGGCCCCACAGGGGACAGTGCTCTCCCCCTTTCTCTTCACCCTGTACACCTCGGACTTCAGTTACAACTCTGGGAGCTGCCACCTGCAGAAGTTCTCCGATGACACAGCCATCGTGGGGTGCGTGTCTAAGGGGAGCGACCAGGAGTACAGGCAGGTCATCACAGACTTTGCCGACTGGAGTGAGCTCAACCACCTTCAGCTCAACGCCAGTAAGACAAAGGAGATGGTGACCCCAGACTGCACCGGTGAACATCCAGGGTTTGGACATTGAGATGGTGGAGTCGTACAAATACCTGGGTGTTCACCTCAACAATAAACTGGACTGGTCACACAACACCGACGTCCTGTACAAGAGGGGCCAAAGTCGACTGCACCTGCTGAGGCGACTGAGGTCCTTTGGAGTGTGCAGGACTCTGTTATGGACATTTTATGACTCTGTGGTGGCGTCTGCACTTTTCTATGCAGTGGCCTGCTGGGGAGGAGGGAGCACAGAGAGAGACAGGAAGAGACTGAACAGACTGGTCAGGAGGGCCGGTTCTGTCCTGGACTGTCCTCTGGACTCTGTAGAGGAGGTGGGTGAGAGGAGGATGTGAGCGAAGCTGACATCCATCATGGACAATCACTCTCACCCCCTGCATGACACTGTGGGGGCCCTGAGCAGCTCCTTCAGCAGCAGACTCAGACATCCACCCTGCAGGACTGAGCGCTACCGCAGGTCCTTTATTCCATCTGCAGTCAGACTGTTTAACAGCATCACCGCCTCATGACTCTGTATAATAATCATCAACATCATTAATGCTACACACTGTGTGTGTTTGTTATAATATCTGATCTGTCTTTCCACAAGTCAAAGTGTACATAGTGTTTATGCCTGGTATTATTTAATTCTATTGTATTTTTACTTCCTTTATTTAATTCATGTAAACATGCACGTAGCTGTTCTTTCTTAACTTTTTGCTATTGATGCTGTTTATATTCCTGTTTTTGAGCTGCTGTAACATCTACATTTCCCCCATTGGGGGATCAATAAAGTTTATCCTTATCCTTATCCTTATATACTTAAATATGAAGACCAAAAACTAACAGTCATCACATAAATCTTCTTCTCTCTTCTCTTTGTCTCTGTGATTTTATCCTCCTGGTTTGTCTTTTGTTCTGCAGCTGAACTGAAACAATGAAGACAAAGAAACTGCAGAGAGCTGCAGTGACAGACTGTGACCAGCAGGGGGCGACACACACACACAGCGGAGCAGCAGGTTCATTCATACTCTGCTTCAAACACCATTACATGCATAATGTTGCTTTACTCGTGAAACAGCGGTGGAGGAAATGTTGACATCCAAATTTTAAACTTTGATACTCTAATCAAAATCAGTCATACATGTTTGTTACCACGGCAACATAAACAGAAGTCCTAGACACCTGACACTGCATGATTTATGTTAATGATCAAACAAAGCAGACGAACTTGTGCACGCCATGCACACAGACCTTAAAGGTTTTCGTACAGAAATGTTTCTGAGCTCTTCAGACGGCGTGCAGAGTTTGTCTGATGAAACAGACCGAGTTTACTCAAAGCTTCAGTATCACATATAATAACAGATTGGTATCCAAAAAGTATTAGAACATCTGTAATATATGAACATACATGGAGCCGACTATTATGGGATGTTTTAGACTGGTTCCTATTAAAGAGGGACATTTTCACCAATTACGGATAAATAAGCAAATATCTGTAATATTTGAGATACAGTAAAAAAAAAGACTTTCTTAAATTTCAAACAAACTTTAAAGATCATAATAAAAATAAACAACAAACATGACGAAGTTCCTCAGAGAAACATGATGTGAACAACTGCTGGTTACAAACTTTAAAGTGAGCTTCATGTCTTTATCTGAAACAGTTTTAGGGTTAGCATGTTAACATATCAAGCTCTTTTTATTTTCTAAAGACACGTTACTTGATTTTCTATTTTTGAAAGCAAAAGACAGAAAATTGAGCAAATGTACGACATTTAAAGCACGAGACAAAACATTCAGACAAGTTGTCATCACATTTAAAACACATAATTTCAAAGAATGAAAACACAATGGAGCTTTATTAAAGCAGTTTCTGATCACCCTCAGATTGTTTAGGAGCAGTGCACGTTGTTGTTCTAAGCCTGAGGTATTTTGGGCAACTCCATCTTGATTTATATGGCCAGAAGTGATTTGGGAAAAAGGGAGAAGCCAGAGGAGCGAAAGGTTAGCTTACAGTACAATATTAGCCAACATTGGTTGTGTTAGTATCATGCCCCAGTTTACCTGCACATTCTTCAGGTGTGAAAAGTAAAGCCAATTATGAAAAGGCTGAAACCTGCACTCTGTCTAGTGTCCAGCAGGGGGGGACGAAACTGGAAATGAAGAGCCGTTTTACGAAATTTCCACATAGTCCATGTGCGTCCGTCCGACCGTGCCCCTGTCCCACTGGGTCTGTTTCTGGAGCGTAAGCATGGCCATGAGCAGCTGTAGACACAGCACTGGAGAGCTACAAGATCACTCTACAATAAAGAGAACAACGTCCCTGTCTATCTCTGTGAAATTGCTAGCCCTTTTCCAGCCATTTATCCTTTTTTATTCCGCTTATCCGAGGTTTGGTCCTGGTGGCAGCATGTGCAGTCAACCCAGACTTTCCTCTCCCCAGCAACGTCTTCCAGCTCCTCCTGGGGGATACTGAAGCGTTCCGAGGCCAGATGGGATATATAATCCCTCCAGTGAATTCTGGGTCTACCCCGGGGTCTCCTCCCAGTTGGATATACCCAGAAAACCTCCAAAGGGAGGCGTCCTGGAGGACCCAAATCAGATGTCTGAACCATCCTTTCTACTACTCCTTTGAAATCGAAGGAGTAGCTACTCTACTCCAAGCTCCCCCTGAATGTCCGAGCTCCTCACCCTAAGTCTAAGGTGAGCCTAGACTCCCTCCGTATCTGGGATCTCATGCCCACATTACTGCAGACGCTGAGCCAATCCGCCTGTCTTTCTCATGATCCATTATTCCCTCACTCGAGAACAAGACCCCAAGGTACTTAGACTCCTACGCTTGGGGAAAAGACTCACTCCCCACCCAGAGGGTGCAATCCACTGTTTTTCCACAGAGTACCATGGCCTCGAACTTGGAGGTGCTGACCCTCATCCAGCTGCTTTGCACTAGGCTGCAAATGCCCCAATCCCTGCTGAAGGTACCAGCATGAGGAAGCAAACAAAAGCACATCATCTGCAAAAAGAAGAGATGAGATTTTGAGGCCCCTAATCTGGAAATCCTCCTCCCCCAGCCTATGCCTGAAATCCTGTCCGTTCTGTACAAACAGAATCGGCGAAAAGGGGCAACCCTAGCAAAGGCCAAGGCACCGGGAATGTGTCTGACTGTGTTCCGAGAATCCAAACACAGCTCCCACTTACCTACTTAGGGATCTGAAGGCTAGTAGCAACGGCCCAGGACACCATATTCCCACAGTACCCCCCCAAATGACCCCTTGAGGGACACGGTTGTGAGCCTTCTCAAAGTCCACAAAACTTGTAGACTGAATGTCCTACTGCCAGGATGGAATCTGCATTTGCATTGTTCCTCCTGTTTCCGAGGTTCAATGATCGGTCGCAGTTTCTTTTCCAGCACTCTAGAGTAGACTTTCCCTGGTAGACTGAGAATTGTGATACCCAGATAATTGGAGCACACCCTCTGGTCCCCCTTTTTAAAAATGGAAAGCACCCCCCGGTCTGCCACTCCACAGGCACTGCCCAAAAATGCCCAGAGCCTTTAGCATCTCTGGAAGAATCTCATCCACACCTAGCACCTTGCCACTGCGGAGCTTTGTAACTGCCTCAGTGACCTCTGCCAAGTTTAGTGGTAAGGTTTCCCCTGGATCTTCCGACTGTGCTTTCCCTTTAGAGGACGTGTTGGTGGGGTTCAGGAGTTCCTTAAAGCATTCCGTTCACTTCCCAACAATATCCCTAGTCCAGGTGGTTTGCTTCTGCAACCACTTAAGCAACAGCCCTCCAAGGCCTGATACCTGTCAGCTACTTCCAGAGACCCCTGGGCTAACCAAGCCTGAAAGGTCTTCAGTTCAGGCAAGCCGTTCCTCCCAATCACCCCCCTCCAGGTGTTTCCATCATTGTCCACATTAGCATTGAAGTCTCCCAGTAGAACCATAGAGTGCCCATACAGAACCCCTTTTTATGACCCACCAAAAGACTCCAAGAAGGCTGTGTACTCCAAACTGCTGTTGGGTGCATATAGATAGATAGATAGACGGACGGACGGACGGACAGATAGGAACTTTATTAATCCCTTGG
Organism: Tautogolabrus adspersus; assembly: GCA_020745685.1. NCBI lineage: Eukaryota > Metazoa > Chordata > Actinopteri > Labriformes > Labridae > Tautogolabrus > Tautogolabrus adspersus. Next base: position 32,096,278 of record CM036543.1, read on the forward strand.
GAAGGTTCCCTCAGGGAAATTCAGATTCCAGCAGCAGGTAGCACCAAAAGACAGAAAAAGCACTCAGGTACAAAAAATAAAATAAAATAAAATAAAAAATACTGTACACAATAGCAGCATATCAAGATTAAAGATACTGTACATAATAGCAGCAGTAGACATGTATTTACAGGTTATTAAAAAGATAGCAGCAGTTGTGTTGTTTTTGTATTTGTCCTTGTGTTTATAAATAGATCATTAACAATAACAATAAATAATGCAGGCTGTTAAGATGTGTTGTGGTCAGTCCTATTTCTCCCCCCCCCCCTCCTCAGTCCTCCTGCCCCCCCTCCTCCCTCCAAGTGAGGAGTTGTAGAGTTTGATGGCACGAGGGACAAAGGAGTTCTTGAGTCTTTTTGTGCTGCATCTGGGGAGGAGCAGTCTGTCACTGAACAAGCTTCTCTGGTTGCTGATGACAGTGTGCAGAGGGTGGCTGCTGTTATCCACGATGGCCAGCAGTTTGTTCATAGATCTCTTCTCTGCCACTGTCACCAGAGAGTCCAGCTTCATGCCGACCACAGAGCCGGCCCGCCTGATCAGCTTGTCCAGTCTGGAGGAGTCCCTCTTTTATGTGCTGACAATACATCATATGCACATGAAATAGTCAGAGCCTTCCTCTACGCAACCTGAAGTAGCAGGGAGGTGACCCTCTCGTTCACCGGTGAGAAACTCAACACAGCGGTGCTCAGCCATGAGCCTGTGAGTAGCCCTACACTCGCCCTGTGCTTCTGAGCCTGGGCAACTCCAGAAAAGGAGAGGGCCCAGCAACTCTCCAGGAGTTTGGTTCCAGAACCGGTGCTGTGTGTTGAAGTGAGCCTAACTATATCTAGCTGGTAGCTCTCCAGCTCCCAGTCCAGCTAAGGCTCATTCCTTGCCAGAGGGGTGACGTTTAACTTGAGAGCCAGTCTGCTCTGTCAGGGATTAGTACGCCCAGGCCCCCGTCTATGCCTGTGTTACGACCCTTAGCCTTTTATATAACATTGAGAACTGTGCAGCCTGTCTCCTCCTCAGCAGTCTGTGTATCTGAGTGTGTCAGTGGGCGTGTCGGTATGAGTGTGTCAGTGGGCGTGTTGGTATGAGTGTGTCAGTGGGCGTGTTGGTATGAGTGTGTCAGTGGGCGTGTCTGTGTGTCCTAGGTGCATCAGGTGGGGATGCAGAGGCTGCTGACCGGATTGGTGGAGCCCGGTTTAAAAACCAACTGCCGCATCCTGCTCTCCCCTGCTCTTACCACTGCCAACCCAGCCAGCCACTCGTCAGCTTCTGTATACTGTGGAAAACTAAGGACTATTGAATTATGTATGTGTGTGTTAAAAAATTGTAACTTGTTCAGGTAAACTGGTGAACATTGTACGGAGCGAGAAGCCCTATTTTTGTTTAAATAGTTTTCTCATGTTTTATGGTTAGGAGAGCAGGTAAGAGCTTTGTTGTTTATTTCAAGTATTTATTTTTGACAGGTAAGAATAGGGGATACCTTAGACTGTTTATTGTTTTAGGGCCTGTGGTTCTCTGCCCTACAATAAATTACTGTGTGTTCATCCAAAGTGACCTGGACTGCTGGTTTTCTTGGGAGTGGGAAGAGTGGGGGCACTTATTATGTTATGTCTTGGTTCCCCTAGACCGGGGACATAACATAATTTGGGGGCTCGTCCGTTCTTTCTCTTGTCCGTCGTTGTTATCGAATTGTGAGTATCTGGTAAGTTATTGTCTTTGTTGTCTGGTTGGCAGTTTCTTTGTTGGGGAGGCAAAATGGAATTTAAATTGGAGGAGTTTGCTATTGACCCTACACAAGAAAAATTAGACAGATGTACAAAAGCAGACCTTGTACTGATTGCAGGTTTCTTTGATGTGCAAGTACCGCTGAATGCAAAAAAAGGTGAGATAAAGGAACTGTTGGGTGAAAAGCTGAAAGAAAGGGGAATACTTGGTGAGCCAGCTCATGTAGGTGGTGTTGAGCCAGGTTTCAAAGCAGGTATTACTGCCCCACTCCAAGCCCTCCCTGTGCAAACCAGCAACTCTACAGAGGAGCTCAAGCTCACTTTACGCATAAGGGAGGTAGAGCTCAGAAACAAGGAGTTGGAGGTGGAAGCCATGCACCTGAAAATGAGAGCTCTGGAGCTAGAGCGTGGAGCTACTCCTACCAGGTCATCAACACCACCATCAGCTACATCTGACCCCCATGACAGCTTTGATGTGAGTAGGCATATTGCCCTAGTTCCCCCTTTTCGAGAATCTGAAGTTGATTCATATTTCACTGCATTCGAGCGCATTGCCGCAACACTACACTGGCCTAGGAGAGTGTGGCCCCTGTTACTGCAGTGTAAATTAATGGGGAAAGCTCAAGAAGTCTGCAACTCTTTGTCTATTGAAGAAAGTCTTGATTATGAAATTGTGAAAGTCACTGTTCTTCGTGCCTATGAACTAGTACCAGAAGCGTACAGACAAAAATTCAGAGGACGTGAAAAAACTGCCACCCAGACCTTTGTAGAGTTTGCCAGAGAGAAAGCCCACCTTTTTGATAAATGGTGCCAGGCTAGTAAGGTTACAGCTTTTGACAATCTTCGCGAACTTATGTTATTAGAAGAGTTTAAAAATCAACTTCCTGACAAAATCGTAACCTATCTCCACGAACAAAAAGTCTAAGGTATCCCCTATTCTTACCTGTCAAAAATAAATACTTGAAATAAACAACAAAGCTCTTACCTGCTCTCCTTACCATAAAACATGAGAAAACTATTTAAACAAAAATAGGGCTTCTCGCTCCGTACAATGTTCACCAGTTTAACTGAACAAGTTACAATTTTTTAACACACATACATAATTCAATAGTCCTTAGTTTTCCACAGTAAACAGAAGCTGACGAGTGGCTGGCTGGGTTGGCAGTGGTAAGAGAAGGGAAGAGCAGGATGCGGCAATTGGTTTTTAAACCGGGCTCCACCAATCCGGTCAGCAGCCTCTGCATCCCCACCTGATGCACCTAGGACACACAGACACGCCCACTGACACACTCATACCGACACGCCCACTGACACACTCATACCGACACGCCCACTGACACACTCAGATACACAGACTGCTGAGGAGGAGACAGGCTGCACAGTTCTCAATGTTATATAAAAGGCTAAGGGTCGTAACAGCCTGCCACCTGGCTTACCCCTAATGTCCACATTCTCCGTGCATGGCGTGCACCGTCCCTCGAGCAGCTCACAACACACATCAAAGGAGAACTACAAGATCACGCAGGGAAAAAGAGAAAAATGTGCAAACAAAATGTTGTTTTGATTCTGAGGATGATTTGTCATTAATTTGGTGCCTGTTTTTACGAAAGCCAGGCGAGGTGAAGCCAGGCGAGGGGGGGGGGGATGTAAAGCCAGGCGAGGTGAAGCCAGGCGAGGGGGGGGGGGGGATGTAAAGCCAGGCGAGGTGAAGCCAGGCGGAGGGGGGGGGGATGTAAAGCCAGGCGAGGTGAAGCCAGGCGAGGTGAAGCCAGGCGAGGTGAAGCCAGGCGGGGGGGGGGGAGGTGAAGCCAGGCGGGGGGGGGGGGGGGATGTAAAGCCAGGCGAGGTGAAGCCAGGCGGAGGGGGGGGGGATGTAAAGCCAGGCGAGGTGAAGCCAGGCGAGGTGAAGCCAGGCGAGGTGAAGCCAGGCGGGGGGGGGGGAGGTGAAGCCAGGCGGGGGGGGGGGGGATGTAAAGCCAGGCGAGGTGAAGCCAGGCGAGGGGGGGGGGGGAGGTGAAGCCAGGCGGGGGGGAATGTAAAGCCGGCTCTCCGGAGTCATCTGAGGACACGGCAAAAATAATCCTTGTGGATGGTGAATCAACCAGCCGTATGTGAATGCAGCACGGTGCCGGGGTGATTGGAGGTAACTCTGCTCTCTCTGTCTCCCTCTATAGTATCGCCATGGCAACATGCCCAACGCTCTGAAGTCGCCTAGCAACAGCGGCAGACTATAACAAGGGACAAACATGGCCGCCACCAGCATTAAAAAGACAACAACCCCCACAACTGTGAGAGTGAGAAGCTGAAGTGACGGATGAGACAAAGATATCAGATATTTATAATCAAACTTTATTTCTCTGCTTTGAAAACAACATTTCACCTGAAATGACCCCGAGAGGTGAAATCAGGACGCTGCAGCAGCTCAGAGAACAAAGACAGATGGCACACAGCTCAATATTTAAAACTATATTCATAAAGTATAATAATAACAGCTCTTTATTTCTGGTATAAGAAAGTGACACACTTTACATATCTGACATGTAAATATCACTGGAGCTGTTTCTTAGTAATTTGTTGTATAATTAGAGGATCATTAACAAACATGAAGTCATTCAATAAATTATAAAGACTCGATTTCAATTCCCTGTTTAAAGTTTCATGTTCCAACATTTCTCAGACAAAGAAAAGAAAAGTTCCCCACACTGACCCCTGGAGGTGAAGTGAGGACACGAGTCCCACAACAGACCTGAAGAATCCTTTTATATAAACACAGTACAACAAAGGAGGAAGTAGAGGTGGCGCCTTCCGAAGGTCTCTGCGTGTAACTGCACTGTTGTAAAACACGGAGTGTCAGACCGAGAGATGTTCCTGTGTGAGATCTCGATGTTTGTCTTCTTCTGTGATATACTGAAGAAAGTGATATTCCAACACTGTAAAATCTGTCACACTTTGTAAACATCTGTTTTCTTTGTTTATTCTTATTAAGCTTTAAATGACATCATCTCGTCGCCCCCTAGAGGTGAACTGAGGTCACTGCAGACGACAGTTTGAGAAGTTTATTTTGTTTGAACCCCAGTGAACATTCGATCAAAGAACAGCTGAACCTTTAAAGGTCCAATCAGTGAGATGGTGTTGTATCTTTAGAGCGTAATGTCATTCATTAATGACCCTAATCAGTGTGTGTGTCTGTGTGTGTGTGTGTGTGTGTGTGTGTCTGTGTCTGTCTGTGTGTGTGTGTGTGTGTGTGTGTGTGTCTGTGTCTGTGTGTGTGTGTGTGTGTGTGTCTGTGTGTGTGTGTGTCTGTGTCTGTCTGTGTGTGTGTGTGTGTGTGTGTGTCTGTCTGTGTGTGTGTGTGTGTGTCTGTGTGTGTGTGTGTGTGTCTGTGTGTCTGTCTGTGTGTGTGTGTGTCTGTCTGTGTGTGTGTGTGTGTGTGTGTGTGTGTGTGTGTGTCTGTGTGTGTGTGTGTGTGTGTGTGTGTCTGTGTGTGTGTGTGTGTGTCTGTCTGTGTGTGTGTGTGTGTGTCTGTCTGTGTGTGTCTGTGTGTGTGTGTGTGTGTCTGTGTGTGTGTGTGTGTGTCTGTGTGTGTGTGTGTGTGTGTGTCTGTGTGTCTGTCTGTGTGTGTGTGTGTCTGTCTGTGTGTGTGTGTGTGTGTGTGTGTGTCTGTGTGTGTGTGTGTGTGTGTGTCTGTGTGTCTGTCTGTGTGTGTGTGTGTGTGTGTCTGTCTGTGTGTGTGTGTGTGTGTGTGTGTGTGTGTGTGTGTGTGTGTGTGTCTGTGTGCGCGTGTGTGTGTGGTATGTAAACACAGCGGCACGTGCTGCAGGCAGATAAGCCCCGCCTTCTCCTCCGTCACATGTCTGCTGCAGGAGGAGGTCAGCGAGTTTAGAAACATGAAGCTCTCCTCCCTCTGCCGGTAAGCTTAGCTTAGCATAAAGACTGGAAACGAAGGGAAACTGTTAGCCTGGCTCTGCACAAAGAAGAGAAACACACCGACACACTCGTCCTCCGAGCTTTGTGATTTAACTCCGAGTGTTTTACAGCGATGGAGTCAAAGTCATAATACTACATTGTAAAAATATAAATATATAATAATAATATGTACATTTATAAATGTTTGTTTTTATCAGCAGGATGTTAAAATAAGAAAACATGAAGTGTGAGGGCGATAAAATGTTTCATCATGTTTCAATATTTCTTTAAGAACCTTTCTGTATTTTTACAGTACGATGGCGTTTTACAGCTGTGTTTGTTTTGTTGAATAAACAAACTGATTGATGACCACTTCCTGTCAGACAAACAGGAAACGAGTCTGACCCGGCGTCTGTGCAGGACTTAGAATAAACTTTACTTATTGTCCTTGGTTATTTTATTTTTGACTTCAGCGTCTCGTTTATGGATAAGTACGGAAGCCCTGAGCGGACATTAACATTCTCTGGTTGCAACTCGTTTACGTCGCTTTCTTGGTAAAACGCCGTTTCTCTGGTGATGACAGGAAACTATCCTAAGATCAACCTTTATTCATCCCACAGCGGAGACATTGACAGAGTTCCAGCAGCAGAGAGCACAAATCAAAACTGAAGAAAGTCGAGGAGCAGAAACAGAAACAGCTGTTACAGAAGAAGTCTGAACATTCAGGTATAAAGACCATGCTCACAGTGTCAGTCATTCTCTGTCTTATCTTCAGTTTGTGACCCTCCTGCTGCAGCAAACTACCAATATGTGCTTTCTAACCTTCACTTCATTCACAAGCTCCTCCTTTTCTGAGTCAAAAAGTTTATTTTCTTCTTCTAACTTCTGGTTTTTGGCGCAATCCAGCGCTGGAAACCTTTGACCTGCCCCCTCGTTTGTATGCGTTTTCATTCACGAGCTGCTTTGCATCGACCGTTGATGGTTGAATGTTGGCGTGTAGAGGGGGGAACATGGGGCAAATCTACGTGCGCACATTTCCAGGTGGATCGTGATTTGTAAAGGGAACATTGCGTGCAGGTGTGCGTACAAACGGTTTTATAAATCTAAATTTTTTTGGGTGCACGCCATTTCCAGGTTTTGGCCACACAAACACTTTTAGTATGGATTCTACACACTCTTTTATAAATGAGACCCAGGTCGTTCATACATGAACCTCACAGAGAGAGACTACCGCTGTCAGACAGACTTCGTGTGTGAGTGTGTTTAATGGTTCCTGGAGGTTTAATTCTTGGAAGTCTTGAAGGAGGGACGACCTTTGACCTTGCAGTTATGAGCAGGGTCACAACCTCTCTCTCTCTCTCTCACACATACAGTACACACAGAGGATCACGTCTCTCTTTAGTACTGACTCTGTGTGGATTTAACTGAAGACTGAAGCAGAACAAACTAAACCTCCTGAAGTGTTCGTGCTGAGCTGCATGTGTGAACACAAACAGCTGAATGTTTCTCTCTTCACCCGGAGTTTCTCCTCCAGCCTCCTCGTATTTTTTAAATTGCACATATATTTGTATTCCTGCACAGGTTTTGTACATTTCATTATATAAGTTGTATAGGTCTATTTACAATGGCACAGGTTTAATTTTAATTTTAATTTTTTAGTCTTATACAGTCATGGATGAAAATATTGGCACCCCTGGAACGTTCCCAGAAAATGCACCATTTCTCCCAGAAATTGTGACAATTACAAATGTTTTGGTATACACATGTTTATTTCCTTTAAGTGCATTGGGACAACACAAAAAAGCAGAAGAAAAAAGCCAAATTTTACATCATTTTACACAAAACTCAAAAAATTGGGTCGGACAAAATCATTGGCACCCTCAACTTAATATTTGGTTGCACACCCTTTGGAGAAAATAACTGAAACCAATCGTTTCCTATAACCATCAATAAGTTTCCTACACCTCTCAACTGGAATTTTGGACCACTCTTCTTTTGCAAACTGCTCCAGGTCTCTCAGATTTGAAGGGTGCCTTCTCGCAACAGCAATTTTGAGATCTTTCCATAGGTGTTCTATTGGATTTAGATCCGGACTCATTGCTGGCCACTTCAGAATTCTCCAGCGCTTTGTCTCCAACCATTTCTGGGTGCTATGTGAGGTATGTTTTGGATCATTGTCCTGCTGGAATACCCATGACCTCTGACGCAGACCCAGCTTTCTGACACTAGGCCCTACATTATGGGCCAAAATGTTTTGATAGTCTCCAGATTTCATGATTCCTTGCACACAATCAATGCACCCAGTGCCAGAGGCAGCAAAACAACCCCAAAACATCTTTGAACCTCCACCATATTTGACTGTAGGTACCGTGTTCTTTTCTTTGTAGGCCTCATTCCGTTTTCTGTAAACAGTAGAATGACGTGCTTTGCTAAAAAGCTCTACCTTAGTCTCATCTGTCCACAAAACATTCTCCCAGAAGGATTGAGGCTTACTCAGGTATGTTCTTGCAAACTGCAGTCTGGCTTTTTTATGCCTCTGTGTCAGAAGTGGGGTTCTCCTCGGTCTCCTGCCATAGCGCTTCATCTTATTCAGATGACGACGTATGGTTCGAGCTGACACCGTTGTACCTTGAGTCTGCAGGACAGCCTGAATTTGTGTGGAAGTTGACTGAGGTTGTTTATCCACCATTCGAACTATCCTGCGTTGCATTCTTTCATCAATTTTGCTCTTCCGTCCACGTCCAGGGAGATTTGCCACAGTTCTATGGGTTTTAAACTTCTTGATTATATTGCGCACAGTTGACAAAGGAACTTTAAGATCTGTGGAGATTGACTTGTAACCTTGAGATTGTTGATATTTTTCCACAATTTTGCTTCTTAAGTCCTCAGACAATTCTCGGCTCTTCTTTCTCTTCTCCATGCTTGGTGTGGCACACAACACAAAGGTTGAGTCAACTTTTATACACTCTAACTGGCTTCAGTTTCGATTTCTATATTGCCAGCACCTGTTACTTGCCACAGGTGAGTTTTAACGAAGACCACATGCTTGAAATGAAATTATTTACCCACAGTTTTAATAGGGTGCCAATGATTTTGTCCAGTTGATTTTTGGAGTTTTGTGTAAAATGATGTCAAATTTGGCTTTTTTCTTCTGCTTTTTTGTGTTGTCCCAATGCACTTAAAGGAAATAAACATGTGTATACCAAAACATTTGTAATTGTCACAATTTCTGGGAGAAATGGTTCATTTTCTGGGAACGTTCCAGGGGTGCCAATATTTTCATCCATGACTGTATATAGGGGCTCCTTAAATCTTTGTTGTTGGGTAATATATGTATGGGAGGGGGGACAGGGGGTGTTTATGTAACAATTGCTATGTGTCTTACATGTTTGTATACTGCTACTGGATGCCTTGAATTTCCCTCGGGATCAATAAAGTATCTATCTATCTATCTATCTATCTATCTATCTATCTATCTATCTATCTCTATCTATCTATCTATCTATCTATCTATCTATCTATCTATCTATCTATCTATCTATCTATCTATCTATCTATCTATCTATCCATTTATTCTGCAGGAAGTCAGAGTGAGCTGATGTGAGAACGCAGCAGGATATAATCAGGAGAATTCACCTGGAGCGAGTGGGAGGGGGGTGGTGACGTTTATTCCCTGTGATCGCTGCACGACCATAGACTGTCTGCACGCCACCTCTACGATCTCCGTGCTCTAATGAACCTGCTGCATTCTGTTTCCTGTTCTCCAGTATGTTCTTCTCCACTCTTTAGTTCAGATTGTGATTCTGTTCAACTACACGTAGCATTGATAGAAAGACACATATTCTCATTAAAGTGTCGTATAGAGGACTCTGCTGCTTCGTACGCCACTTCCATGTGTTGTTCTTTTACATCACGTCTTACCTCAGGAGACCCCCCCCCCCTCCTGTCTGACAGGTATAGTCTCCTGCTGTGAGGAGCATGTGTGAACAAAGGTCAGGAGAATATAAAGAGCAGTCCTCCCGAAGTGGTTGAGATATTTTCAGTAATGTGTGAGTGAAAACAGCTGAAGGATGTTTAAAATATGACGTACAGAGTCATTTAAGTTTGTTTGTTGGGAGACTTTAAACTTTATGACACACTTTGACAAAATCCAACAACATTAAAGATACCTGTTTGTTACCATGGCAACAAAAACAAAGTCCAGATGAGTCCGTTTGTAGTCAGCAGAGAGTTTATAGTGAACGCATGGAGACCGTTTTCAGACGTTCATGAAACTTTTCTGATGGCGTGTTTCTGTGATTCAGCTCCTGATCACCTGATTGGATGAAGCCGTTATTATTAAAGGGTTAAATTCAGACTCATCGGTTCATTTCTCACTGTGTTGAAAGTTCTTTTATTTGTTCCTGTTTACATTCTCTCCTGCTCACGATGCGTTCAGGAACATCAAAATGAAGTATTTTCAGGTTACAGGGCGTCGGATTAATGAATTTTAAACTTTGATATGATTAAAAAAACTTGAATGATTTCAAACCCACAGAAACACAAACAGAAGTCCCGGGAAAGGGAACTTCGTTAACCCTGACCCCTAACCTGGTCCCAAACATGTGGACCTCTTCAGAGTTTCAGCCCTTCATGATTCTATCGAGCATTCAAATAATAGATGGTGGTCGTTTTAAAACATGTGGCGTTGAAAAGTGTGGCAGTATCGAACATCTTGACGACCTTAAAGGACTGTTTCACTTCGTTAAGCCAGAGGAATGAGACCGAGAAGAGGAATGAGGTGAACTCCAGCGATCAGCGGCGGCGTTTCCTCCCATGCCGTGACTTTGGTTGCAGGTTCTTCGCTCTGACTTCACGCTGCAAACAGTTGCCTGTGCTCAGCGCCATCCTCTTTGGTTTCCTCCCTGCATAAGTCTGGGACTGTTTTCTGCCTGGAAACTGTTTCTTACGGACAGACCGCCCGTGTGTTTTCCCTTTTTTTATTCCACAACCTCGCTGAACTTGAAAATGAAAATGAACTCACGTCACCCCTGCCTGCTGCCAGATCCTGCTTTTGTCCCAGTTTCCCTCTCTGTCTGAGTTTACTCCCACACTCTCTCTCTTTCCCTCTCTCTCTCGCTCTGCAGACAGTTACAGCAGCATGTTGAGCTAATTTACTTTGAACGAGGCTGTTTATCTGGTTTGTGTATGAGCTGCGTGCAGAGACAGGCTGCCGCTGCCGCTGCCGCCGCCGCAGCAGAGAGGTGTTCTGAGGCGAGCGTGTGATGTGAGGACTTTTCTGATAGTTGAAGCATCGGCTCTTTGTCTGCCTCTTTCTCAGACTACATGACGTATCCCCCACCCTCACTTCAACCTTCCTCCCTGTTTGTTGGTGCCACACACATGATGAAGATGATGATGATGGCTCGACCTCCAGGCTCTTGCAGCAGCTCAAAGGGTTAACGTGCAGCCACAACAAAGAAGCCGGCGTGTGCACGAGTGTGTGAGGGAATGGGGGAGGCAAGGGGAGCTGGCTGCCTTCTAGCCCCGCCCTGGACTTCTTTATTGGAGAGGCTGTTTACAACCTCGACGCATAGGAGTCCCTGGGTTCATCGGCCCGGCGGGGAGGAGGGGGGGGGGAGTTGGAC
>CM036543.1:32115064-32145064 GCA_020745685.1 Tautogolabrus adspersus
ACCTCCGACTCCTGTCACTCCGTGATGATGAGGGGAATTAGCAGAACACATTTGGGATCCCAAATTGAAACTCTAATTGGGGAAAACACAATTTCTTCTGTCTGATCCAAACAATCTGATCCAAGCCGCATGACTAAAACATATTTTGGACCCCAACCTAGATCCTTTCAAAATTGGCATCCCTTTTGTATGTTTGTGTAGGTTGTCAGTCATCCAGATTATGGTAACTTCGTAGCTTAATCCAAAGGCAACTGGACTGGTTGAAGATCTTGAAGACATTTCACCTCTCCTCTGAAAGGCTTCTTCAGTTCTAAACTTTCTGGTGGATGGAGCTAGAAATGTAAGCCTCTGAGGATCATTAGCATGCTGATGACTTCATCAGAGTCGTTAGCTGAGTCGCTAACCTAGTTAGGCTTCGAGTTGTTACCACCCCCAGTCGTCTGTGGGTCATTGGAGTCACAAGTTCCAAGGTGGGACTGGGGCTTCAGTTGTTTTGGGAGAGAAACCAAAACAGCATTGTAGGTTGGTGAAAGATGGTGTCTCAGACCACCAGCTCGGTTAAGAGATGGTTTTTTCACCTTGACATTGATGGCTTCTTTAACACCCCTTTCAAACCAACTGTCTTCCCTGTCCAAGATACGCACTTTGTTATCCTCAAAGGAGGGTCTGATGTTCTTCACATGCAAGTGCACTGCAGAATCCTGTCCTGAAGAGCTGGCTCTCCTCTGCTGTGCCATGCGTTTGTGTAGTGGTTGTTTAGTCTCTCCAAGGTATAAATCCCTTTTGTCATAGTAAAAGGAAGTGACTTTGTTAATGTCGTCAGTTGACATGTCAGTAAACTATTTCCCAAAGGACATATCTAATATATTCCATTATGTTCCCATCCAAACATCAGAAAACACATGGAGCTGATTTGTGACAGAAATACTGAATCATGAGGAAACATGGCAGAACACATTTGGGATCCCGACTTGTACATAAGTATTTAAACTGTGGATATAAGTGATCACGACCATTCATGAAGAGGGCACATTTGGGATCATTTGTATGCTTGTGAAAGTAAAAAACATATTTATGTTGTTAGCCTGCCTGTAAGTAAACATTACAAACAACACATTTGGGATCCCAACGTCTATGAAAGTACTGAAATTATAAGGAATCATTGAGGTTTCCGGACACAGCTAAACCTATAACAAAGCAGAGATTTTCAAAAGAAGTGGACACATTTTGGATCCCCTTTAATGAAAAGGACCAAACTTGATGACATGATTTGAGCTGTCTGGTCAGAAAACAACCGAACAGAGGACAGATTTAGGATTAGAACCAGGAGATGCCACCTGTAGTGGCGTTCCTTCTTGAGCTGTAGGCACAGTAACTTCAGTCTGACGTGAATGACAGGCGATGTAATCCAGTTCAAAACGTTTAATAAAGAAAAATAAAAGTCAAATTACAGTCCGTCACACGGTAGAAAAACTATATGCTCCCGTGCCTGCCGCAGCTCAAAGCATCAATCAACTGCGCGCATGACTCACCAAAATAAAGGTCTAATATGTTTTATCAGGGAGGGAGCGTAAATGATATTAACCAACATGAGTTTGTTTTTAAATCTTTTAATATTGTTTCCCTGGTATGCACATGAAATAACATGAAATTATAAATTATGCATCATATTTTAAATTAACTTAAATTCTCATCTTGTGGCTCTTACAACGCCTGTTTGTCATTTCCTGACACATTACGGATCCCAACCCGTAAATAAAGTAATAAAATAATAGGAAATGAAATGGTTGATAACACTATCTCACGGAGCATTTCTTCAGTAGAAGTGGACACATTTGGGATCCCTAATACAACGTTTATAAAAGGGGGAAACTTACATTTTCTTCTATTGTCTGAAAATAACAGAAGTTGAAAAAAGTGGGACTTTTTTAAAGTTGGGAATCATGAGGATTCCCTAAAGATCACATTTTGCATCCCTCTGAAAGAGACAAAGTCACTCTGTTCAGTTCTTCAAACCAGTGGGCCTCCATCTGATTTAGTATTTCCTTTTGTAGTGTGAGTGATGAGGATCATTTCTTACAGTTTGAAACCATCACACACTTCAGATTTCATGTGGTGGCAAGATGTGAAGATTTGTGTATTTGAAAGAAGTAAATGTTGTCCGTAAAGGAGGCCGAGGTTTCATAAAGCAAAGGTTCTTTTATTGAAACATGATGTTTTCAATTCTTTTGTGAAATGTTGGTATTATTCCTATTTCTATTTTGTCATATTTAGATATGTCCAAAATAAATATTGATGTATAATGAAAGTACTCTGACCTCCTGTCTTCCTCAGGTTGACCGTACAGGCGTCCTGCCGGTCTCAACCATGGAGCTAAAGCCGTGCATCGAGTACCACGACCTGGAGGCTGCAGAGGCGCTCGTCAGCATGAGCTTCTGGGGTCAACGAGAACACAAGACCCGCCCCCTAACCCCCACCTCCGATTCCTGTGACTCCATCCATCTCCAACCAGAGGGGGGCGACACTCCCAAAGACCTGATCGCTCTGTCCTCACTGGTAAGAAACGGAAGTAATAAAAAAGTGATGTCCCCTGAAGGGTTGGAAATGATTATAAGCAACATTATATTCATCACGTAATAATCCAAAGAGAAATATTGATCCAGAGACATTTTGTGAGTTTGGTTCAAATATTTCAGAATCATAAACGAATACATTGAAGGGAATCTGTTTTAAGTCTAATCTTCTGTTTCCTCTCTCAGTGTATGACTCCTCCTCACAGTCCGAGCTTTGTCGAGGCCTCTACCTCTGCTGTCCTCACCACCACCTCCGCTATGAGCCCCGCCTCCAGGTCACTCCTCCCCCGCCCTGACCTTGCCAGTGACCCCCACCCCTGTTTATCTCCACCCTCCTTCATCTCAGAGGATTCAGCAGCTCAAACAGAGTCTACCTCTGTGGCCAAGCCCAGCAGAGCGATGGCAACCAGTGTCATCCGCCACACCGCTGACCGCCTCAGCACTCCACCTCCTCCTTGCACCTCCCCACCCACAGAAAGCTCCACGCCGGGGCCTCCAATGACACTTCCAGAGAAAAAGGACAGGCCTCCTCCGTCTCCTGCCAGCCCGTCCTTTCTTCCCCCATCATCGTCGCCTCCTCACTTCATCCAGTCGTCTTCCTCCTCCTCTTCCTCTCCAGTGTCCTCCTCCCCTGTCCTCTGTCAGGTGTTCCCAGTGAACAGCCGTACAGGAATGATCTCCGCCTTCGTCCAGGCTCCTATTCAGGTCCAGACTCAGGGGGGGCCAAAGCACATCCTGCCCCAGTCTCCTTCCAGCTTCGCTCAGCCCCTGCTGGTGGGCTCTGCCATGCCGCAGGGGACCGTGATGTTTGTGGTTCCGCAGACGCCCGTCTCCCAGACGACGCAGGGTCCCCAGACTGTCATGACTCTGGGCAACACCAAGCTCCTCCCCTTAGCCCCCGCCCCCGTTTACATGCCGACCGGAGCAAGCGGTACCTCACAGGCTGACTTCTCCCGCAGACGAAACTATGTCTGCAACTTCCCAGGCTGCAAGAAAACCTACTTCAAGAGCTCCCATCTTAAGGCTCACCTGCGCACACACACAGGTAGAACCGTCTCGGGAAACATCACACCTCATTTTCTGTTTTACTTTGTGCGAACCTACGGAAGCACCCATACATCCAAACATTTTACTTTATCCGTTTTCAGGTAATAACCAGATATTCCGTTTTTTTCTTGGGATCTCGACTCATTCATCTTATTTTCCCAGGATAAACGCATTAATTAGTTAAATTCTGTAATGGCGAGCAATTTTCTATCCCGGAAACAAAGCGTTGGTACCCTGAGATAATGAGATCAATTAGTCGAGAGCTCAAGAAAACAATTTAAATGTTCTCGTTGACACAGGAAAACGAGAGAAAATGTTTGGAAGTATGTCCGCTTAGAGCTTCCATACAAACCAAACACAACACATCAGAGCTTCTCACAACCCCTAGGGGCACTTAGAGGAACTGCAGTTAAAGTCACAGTTTTTAATGTGAATTGATCATATTGATCTTTAAGTGATTTAAGACAGTGTGAATAACTACATCATATATTCAATGATGTTTCATATTCTGCCTCACTAACTGCTGTAACAACCATTATCCGTACTGATTGAGGGATTAAAACCATAAACTCATTCATGGATGATGCACAGCACCAATAAAAACAGGTTCTACATCTACCCATCCAACAGTTACTGACAGATTCCAGTCTGTAGATTTACTCTAAGCACGACAGTGGGGTGGAGTCTTGATTTATTATAACCCCCTGAATGTAGATACATGATGACCTCCTGACCTTTGATTATTTGTTCACACTATGACCTAATAAATGACCCTTTGAACTATAAAAACAAAAACTCAGAGCAACTTAGACCTGGGTCGTCACGACACCAGAATTTAAAACTTTTATATGAATCCAGAAAAAATCCACCTGTATGTTACCAAGGCAACAGAGGTAGCAGTCTTAGGCACCCAATAACTGAAATGTCTTGTTTTCAATTATCAAAAATTAACATTGCTGTTTTTTTGTGTAATTTCGACTGCGTGTGGGAGCAACGGGCCTGATGTACTTTTTAAAAGTATCCAAAATTTTGAAAACTAAAACTGTAATACACCTTGAAATGTTTTGTGAAGATGTGGTTTTCATCCGTCCTCTCCCCTTCTTCTTCTTCTGCAGGTGAAAAGCCGTTCAGCTGTCACTGGGAGGGCTGCGACAAAAAGTTTGCCCGTTCCGACGAGCTCTCCCGCCACCGCCGGACTCACACCGGGGAGAAAAAGTTTGTCTGCAACGTGTGCGACCGCCGCTTCATGCGCAGTGACCACCTGACCAAACACGCCCGTAGGCACATGACCACTAAGAGGGCGTCGTCGTGGCCCGCAGAAACCCGAGACCTCAACAAACTGGCTCTGCCCAAGGGCCAAAACAGAGGCCCTGCTCTTCCTGTTGGCATGCTTGTCTCCACAGCCAACTAACAGACTCAGGTCACGAGGCCAGGGCCCGCCGGCGGGGCCGGGGTCCGGACAGGTTGAACTGGTTGTTTTAAACAGCTCCACATCAGGAGGAACATATCGACTCTGTGTTGAACGCTCACTGAGCTCCAGCTACGTTACATTTACAACAGGGTCATAAAAACATGGCAAACTCTGATTAACAAACGCCGTCAAAGTTGACCGCCTTTTATGAAACCGGTTACTGTGGCATGAAAACAGCGACAGATACATTAACCATTCGTGGTAACCTTTTTCAGCCATTTCAGCGTTCAGCTGTTCTGAGTCAAATGCTTACTTAGCATGTTAGCATGATCTTTTTCATTTCATTTCAAACCTTTATTTAAGCCTCGAAAATCATTGAGGTTTCCCTCAGTTACAATGATGTCAAGTTACAAATCAGAAACAAAAGAAAAAGGGATAAATAAAACAACAGGTCAGCATGATTCTCAGTAAAAACAATCTCACACTGTGGTAAAGTGGTTTGAGATCATTGTCTTAATTTGTCCAAGAGAAACAAGAGTGTCGATCTTAAGACAGTGTTGTAAATTATTCCACATTTTTGGAGCAAAAAAGCTAAATGCAGGTTTTCCAAGTAATGCTTTTCACATTTCATAAAATGTTCAAAGACCATTAACAACCTTAAAATACTAACTGTTAGCTTGATAACAAGCTAACACTTAGCTCCTTACCCTTACTTTTTTTCAGATGGTTGCCTGTTGTCATTAGCATGTTAGCATGTTATTGTTGTTTACATACAACATGCTTTAAAATACTTAACACTTAATGTCTAAAGTTTTCTAACAAGCTAATAATCAAAAACATCTGATCTAAATTAAAGAAAACATCTCCAGCTTCTTGACTCAAGTCGCAGTTGGGGAATAACGTCTCCACATGAAAAACATTATGTAATATTACACCTTTTACAAATTACCATGCTAGCAAAACATTATTGTTTACATATCTTAAATATCAACATGCACATTAACTACAATTCAACACTAACATGCTAATTTTATCCTAGTCAAGCTAACAATTATTTTACAAGATAACTTATTTTGAAAGTCTTGTTGTATTAGCTTGTTAGGATGCTAAAAGCTAGCATGCCAATTTAGATTTAAATGCAATTTATATATTTGTATGGTTAGCATACTTTACATGCAAATGTTAGCATGTAGCCTGGGAGGCATTTATTAGTTTTGACCAGTTGGTGGCACTAGAGGAAAAAGTTGAGGAACTCCAAAGTCATCTGTACTCAAACTCTGGATGATGAATAACTGAACCAAATCTTACCAAACTGATTTTTTTATTGTACCGTTAGCTTCCTTTAAGTTTACAGTTATATTAGCCTCCATTAGCATTAAGGTCTCACTCAGTCTGTTTACATTTTAACAATTCGATTATTTTTATTGTTTACATTTTTTTGTGTTTGATGCAGGACCAGCTTTTTGAGTTTCAGCTCTAAGCTTTTTGTGGGGTCAGCAGTGGCCTTATTGAAAAAGGTTTAAACTCAGAACAATAACAAAAATCACATTTTATTCCATATTTAAATTTGTTTTTAACAACAGTTTAAAAGTTCTTCCGTTCGCAGCCTGTCTATTGTCTTTGTGCTTAGATTTTCTACACATACATAAAAAAGAAAACTTGTATTCATGCCACAGTTCTTCAGGTATTTAAAGGTATTTGTTATAATCAGCGTTCTGCTGTGATGAGGGTGAAGTTTTGTAGACGGAGCTGGACGCTGGCGGCGGAGCACAGAGCGAGTTTCCCGCCCTGCTCAGGACATTTTATTCCCACAACCACAAACTCACCAGAGGAGGCGACAGGCTGCTATTCATCCACGGACAACAAAACAAAAACCTGACATTGCACTGGATTTTTTAATTAAATCTTTGCTTGTTTTTGTACTCTCTCTCTCTCTCCGTGTATAATCATGTTTACTACATGTGTAAATGTCACGTTTAGCTAAATGTATGCACTCTTCTCATTTTTTGCCAAAGCCTCTGTATTGTGCTTCTATTAGCTCTAACTTCTGATAATTTGTCTGTAAATATTGTAAAT
This sequence comes from Tautogolabrus adspersus, assembly GCA_020745685.1. NCBI lineage: Eukaryota > Metazoa > Chordata > Actinopteri > Labriformes > Labridae > Tautogolabrus > Tautogolabrus adspersus. Next base: position 32,122,172 of record CM036543.1, read on the forward strand.
ATATTGATATCTATATGAATGTTACGTGTATTCTAATCTCCATTTATTGACAGTATGAGTTATTGATATTTTCAAAATGTCAGTGGACAGTATTCCTCACTGTGAGACTACCTACTATCTTTGCTTTACACATTTTATTATTATTTAATACACATTTGTTGAGGAAACAGTGCTGTTTTTTGATAGCTTGATTTGGCCCTTAGTGTAGCCAGTAAGAAAATACCTCATGTTAAATGTTATTCTTAATGATAACAGCTTATATCCCAATAATCCCATTTCTGAACATTTGCCTGTAAGCGATGGTGAAGAATATGGCTTTTATAATAAAATGTACCATGAAAAAAAAGTATTGCTTTGTAGTGTTTTCTGTCCCACTGGACTATGATTCTGACATTTGTTTCAGATGCTCACTGTGTGCACCAGAACCTGTGATGTTCCTGTGCTCACGAGAAGGTTTCTGGTTCCCACGACAAAATATTGTGTGTACCACAAAGTTTCCACTATGTGTCTCAGGGTGATCTTAATGGGGATTTCCATTTCTGTGAGCCACAGATCAAAGAGTTTCATGTGTGCGAAAACTTTATGTGAGGACGTAAAACTTAATTCCCACATGTAGTTGAACAGAATCTCAATCTGAACTAAAGAGTGGAGAAGAACATACTGGAGAACAGGAAACAGAATGCAGCAGGTTCATTAGAGCACGGAGATCGTAGAGGTGGCGTGCAGACAGTCTATGGTCGTGCAGCGATCAGAGGGAATAAACGTCACCACCCCCTCCCACTCGCTCCAGGTGAATTCTCCTGATTATATCCTGCTGCGTTCTCACATCAGCTCACTCTGACTTTCTGCAGAATAAATACAAGGAGGCTGGAAGAGAAACTCCGGGTGAGGAGAGAAACATTCAGCTGTTTGCATTCACACATGAAGCTCAGCCTGGATATCAGTATGTTTAGTGAGGGTGTGAACAAGGTTTCAAATAAACACAGAGATAAACATTTCCTAAAGTCAGGACCCTGGTGATAAAATGTGTTTAGTAATAGATTTATCTTTCCAAAAGTAAAACCTGGATGTTGTTTACAATGTAAACAAAAGAATGGGTTTTTAATCATAAATGGCATAAAGACAACATGTTGCAACAATAATAACAATAATATATAATATGGCCATTTTTAATGCGATGGCAACAACATGTTAAAAAAGCTCATATGAGAGAATGCGTGCAGCATGCATACAGGCAAAAGGCAGGCATCAGGAGTCTGGCACTCAAGGCTTCCGTGAGGCCTCAGCTCTCAGTCCCAACTCACAGTGAAAGGGGGGCTCCCCCTAGAGGTTCAGGGATCCAGGGTTGGGGGGGTGCTGCATTGGATTTATGGGTCTGCCACAAGGGTTCACTCCCTCCTGTCTGTGGACAGCTGGGAGAGGACCATTTTAGTCCCTTGAGTATTGGCAACAGTCCCCAAGGAAATTACACCTCTTCTACAGAAGGACGCTGTTGTCAAGGTAAATCCCAGAGAACACACACTGGCTTTTATTCAGTATATTTCATGGTTCCTAAAAAAAATGGAGGGCTTCGTCCAATCCTAGACCTCAAGCCCCTGATTGTATACATGAAGATCTTACCCTTTAAGATATTGCACACAAATTGCATCCTAAAATCCGTAAAGCCAGGGGAGAGGTTCACCACAACTGAGCTCGGGGATACTTATTTCCATGTCCCTATTTTTTGGGGACGATGGATTTTTCTGTGATTCCCCTTTCAGGGCCAGGCTTATGAGTTCCAAGTCCTCCCATTTGGCCTCTCCCTGTCCCCAAGAGATTTCACAAGAATGGTTGCAACCACCCTGGCACCGCTTCAGAGCGCAGTACTACAGATCATGCGTTTCATATTGCAAACAGATCATACAGGACACAGATACTGTCTTGGACCATGTTCATTCCCTTGGCTGCAAGGTCAACATCAAGAAGAGCACCCTCGAGCCACGGCAGGAGACAATAAGGGCTTGTCTTACGTCTCAGAGGGTAGCCAGGATTTTGGGGTCCTTCTCATCTTTGTTGTGGGTAAACACCTAGCACTGATTCACTTTCAGACTGCTGGGGTTAATCCCAGCAGCAGTGTTGATGCTTTCGCTGGGTGTTAAAAGGGCTCGACCCCTGCACCGGTGGCTAAAAGCTTTAAACTTACATCCATGGCAGAACTCCAGGATCCTTAGACAGGGCGGCTGTGACTCAGTTAGCAAAGTCAGTCGTCTCTTAACTGGAAGGTTGGGGGTTTAATCCCCAGTTCCTGTATGCCGTCGTGTATGCATGTGTACAAATGGGATTAGTTATTTCTAATGGTCACTTTACATCTGGCTGAGAATGTAGGGGTGTCTCTGTGGCCGAACCCATGTTTCCTTCCTTAAAGTGCAGTGATAGCAATATAAACAGTGATGTAATTGTATTAAAGTGTTACTGAGGTCTTTATTAAAAATATTGAGATTTAATTCATGACTTTCAGATAAAAATCTCCCAAAGATAACGATTATAATATTGATTAAGCTGTCAGGGAGTAACAATTAGAATACTGATAAGTCACCCTGAGATAATAATTATAATAAGAATAATAACTCACACTTACACTTCATTCAGATTTATATAAACATAATCTGTCCCCTTGTTGCGCGTCCTCGACGTGCATAAATTGTAGAAGCTCGTCACCTTTTCTAGTTAACTAGTTTACTCTTTCCTAGAACTAAGTGAGGGCTTGCTCCCTACCGGCTGCTAGTTTACTATTTCCTAGCCCCGGGGCTTATAATAAAATTAATCTAACACCCAGTCGAGAAGGACCGGTTCCTGTAACCGTCTCTAGAATTATACCCCCTAACAGGGATATTTAGGTCAAGTACAATACCTTCACTGCTAACCTCCTCAAACTCGGATGCTAGGTGGTATGAGGTGTGAAGGTCAGTATTCGTGTGCCATAGTGTGGTCAGTTCTCATACTTACCCTCCGAGGGTCACGAGGCCGTCGTGAAGAGACTCAGTCAAATAATGATCTCAAAAGATTTTACAGAATTTATTGATAATCCACAAAAAGGGTTAATTATCCAACAAAGTCCTTTAAATCCCAAATTTAGATCCAAGAAAAGAAATATAAATCCAACAATTTAAAGAAACGATAATCCAAATGAAAAACCCAAATGTATATCCAAAGAGTCTCAGAGACTAAGTCCAAAAAATGGAAATTTTAGATCCAAAGCGACGTGGAGTCAGTTAGCAAACGCCAAAAGACTCTCGATCAACATTTTCAAAGCCTTTTTATAGCAAAATTGGTCTGCTTTCTCAGAACCCTTAATAAAAAAAAACATGATGTATGTGTGTGCGTGTGCGTGTGTGTATGTGTATGGGTGACTGTGTGTGTGTATGCGTGTGTAGGGGTGAGCGTGTGTATGGGTGAGTGTGTGTGTGTGGGGAATTCACTAAGGTCATCTAAAGTATCATACCGTATCTGAACTTTATAAAAACCCCCTAAAAAAAAAAACAGGTTACATCACCTTAAGAGTTCATCAAAATGTCAAACACTCGCACGTGCAAGTGGAATTTGTGGTTTTGCTTAAGATATGGCGTGCCCTCCCTGACCTCAAAAGGTGTGAATACACAATGCAGTCAGGCACGTGAAGTTAGGCATCAAAACTTATCCGTTGACAGGATTTATCTTATCATAGGTACATGATTAATAAAAATGCTTGCATGAATAATGGTATATGTAAAAGCAGTTATGATTATATGATATAAGGAATAAATGATATTAAATGGTAAAAAAAAAAAAAAAGAAACAAAAAAATTAGAAAACAAATTCATCAATTTGCATAACTTTTCCTGATGTTCAACACCCCTGTATGAAGTTTCTGCTCAACGACAGCCTGACTCTGACGTTATCTGTTACACAACCGGAGCCCCGACCACTCTCCTCACACCACCTGGTAACAACCATCAGCCAATCAGGAGCCTGTGCTCAGGGGGTGTGACCAATCGGGGAGGACGATGCTGAGCCAGAGCTGTGCGTCATTGGCTGAAGAGGTACCCGCCCTCATGCCTTACTGACCGACATTCAGCTGCAGCCAAAGAAGATGAATTAAAAAGACTTAAACAGTAGTGAGGAGAGTGACATCATGTGGCGAGAAGACGTACTGCAACCGTTCTGAAAACTGCATAGAGGTGATTCAAAGTGAAGACATGAACAGATTGTTCATTTATATCGTGTTAACAGTGTTTACATGAAGCAGTGTAAATAGATCGATATCAGATGAGGAGGATAATAGTTTAGGGTTAGGGTTAGGGTTAGGGTTAGGGTTAGGAATAAGGGATAACAACCACCTCGGATTGGCCCCTTGGCCAATAACTTTTGATAGGAAGGGTGCAGAAACAAGGGAACAGTGTCTACCCCCCCATTTGTGGCCATGGGCTTTCCAATGGTACCACCCTTGAGTCTCTAGGACTTTGGGAAGTACCTGAAACACTTATGTTGAGATTTTCGGATTGGCCCCTGGGCTAATAACTTTTGACAGGAAGGGGGCAGAAGCATGGGACCAGTGCCTACCCCCCCATTTGTGGCCATGGGCTTTCCAACGGTACCACCCTCGAGTCTGTGGGACCTTGCGTTGCTGAGATAGATCTTGGCCCATCTGAAATGAATGGGGGGGGAAAAGTGCCAATAAGTTTTGATAGGAAGGGTGCAGAAACAAGAGACCAGTGCCTACCCCCCCATTTGTGGCCACGGGCTTTCCAACGGTACCAGTGTTGAGTCTGTGGGACCTTGGGAAGTGGGTGAAAAGCAAAGGTCAGACATGTGGCCGAAACACAGGGATCGGCCCATGGGCTGATAACTTTTGATAAGAAGGGGTTAGGGTAAGGGTTAGGGTTAGGGTTAGGGTTAGGGTTAGGGTTAGGGTTAGGGTTAGGGTTAGGGTAGGGTTAGGGTAAGGGTTAGGGTTAGGGTTAGGGTTAGGGTTAGGGTTAGGGTTAGGGTAAGGGTTAGGGTTAGGGTTAGGGTTAGGGTTAGGGTTAGGGTTAGGGTTAGGAGTTGGGGTTGGGGACCGGGTTCGGGTTAGGGATAGGGGTTAGGGTTAGGCATAGGGGTGTAAGGTTAGGTTTAGGGATAGGGGTAGGGGTTAAGGTTAGGCATAGGGGTGTATGGTTAGGCTTAGGGGGAGGGATAGGGATAGGGATAGAATAGAAAAGAATAGAAGGGTTAGGTTTAGGCATAGGGATAGGGATAGAATAGAAAAGAATAGAAGGGTTAGGTTTAGGCATAGGGATAGGGATAGAATAGAAAAGAATAGAAGGGTTAGGTTTAGGGATAGGGATAGGGATAGAATAGAAAAGAATAGAAGGGTTAGGTTTAGGCATAGGGATAGGGATAGAGTAGAAAGGAATAGAATCGGGGGACCCGGTCCAGTGCTCTGGCCATCACAGCTCCCACCAGGACCATGGCCTACTTTTCATTAAGGCCTCGGGGATGGAGCGTGCCCAGTTTGGCGATCCAAAGACGCTCTGCCCTCCGTCTCTGAGGCACGCTCCATCTGGGGTTGGCCTCCAGGACGGAGGCTCGGACAGCGTCCCACCCATGGAGGAGGAAGTGTCCCACCACCAGGGTATGACTCTCCCTCCGTCTAAAAATATTATAGCGGTGCTGGGTGAACCTTACCAGAATTGTGTTCCCTGTTTCGCCCACGTACTGTGTCCCACAGGTAGCACAGGTTATCAGGTACACACAATTGCTGGTATGAGGGCTTCCCCGCAGCTGTGCTTTAAAAATTGTTTTTGTGTGTTTGTTTTGCAGCCATGTTTGGTGCTTGAAAAATTGTCCGTGACCCCTGGAGGCAGAGGTCAGCAGAGGCGGGAGTTTTGCCTTCACCAGGTAAGATCGGAGGTTTCTGTTCTTCCTGTAGGCTGCAATAATCCTCCTATTTTGCAGGAGCTCTGTGCCTGCAATGAGGGATTGAAAATTGCTCCTTATCACTCTCACTAATTTCACCGTTGATGGTGAAAATGTAGCGACAAAGGGGAGGATTGGAGAGACCTGTTTGGGCCTAGTCTCTTGAAAGGTCTTAAAACACCTCCTCAGAAAGGAGCGAGAGTACCCTCTCGTGGCCAAAGCCGAGAAGAGTGTTTTTGTGGCCTGTTTAAAATCCCCCTTGTCACTGCAAATCCTGTGAAATCTGAGGAGCTGAGACTTCACCAGTCCAGCAAAGGTGTGTTTTGGATGGTGGCTTGTCCTAAAGAGCAGAGCGTGAGTGTCTGTCTCCTTAAAGAAAACCCTCACATCCAGTCTGTTTGTTTCCAGGAACCCTGCACCTACGTAGGTAGTGGTGTCCAGGAAATCCACAGACGTGAAGCTGGTGGTGGACTTCAGCGTGATGGATTTGTTATGGTGATTGAGAGTGTGGAAAAATGCATTAAAATCCTCCTCTGAATAGGGCCAGACCCCCCAGATATCGTCCAGATACCTGAGGTAATGGAGGGGTTTCTTTTCGCAGGCGGCCAGGGCTGATGTCTCCCATTCGGCCATAAAAATGTTGGCGTAAGCCGGGGCGAATTTCTTGCCCATAGCAGTGCCCTTTATCTGCAGGAAAAAGTCTCCATTAAAGACAAAGTCATTACGGGTCAGATTGATCTCTAATAATTGAATTAATTCTTTGTCTGGTCTTTTTTTGTTTGGGTATTTTTGGAAGATGTTTTTGACAGCCTGTATGCCCTCCTGAGTGTCAATGTTTGTGTACAGGCTGTCGATGTCCAGGGTGAAGAGCATGGCGTTCTTTGGGATGTGGAGTGTCCGAATTGTTTGTACGAAATGGTAAGTATCTTTGATGTAGCTTTGATGTTTGATTGAGAGAGGATTGAGGAAGGAATCGATGTACTCCGCCGTGTGGTAGGTGTCGCTGCTGCAGTCTGAGACAATAGGTCTGCCGGGAGGGATTTCGTGTGGCCTGCTCCATTTTGTAGGGTCCTTGTGGATCTTTGGCAGCATGTAAAAGAGCCTCGGCCTGGGTTCAGATGAGCCGAGGAGGTACATTTTCTGTTTGAAATTTATGAATTTTTTGGTCTGAAGGTTTCCAATAATTTTTTCTACTAATTTAAGTGTTTCGGGGTAGATGGGCTCCTTTAATTTGGAGTAGTACTTTTGGTCATTGAGTTGTCTATACCCCTCCCACAGATATTGCTCCCGATCCATAATGACAACTACGCTGCCCTTATCAGCTGGTTTGATGACAATTTTCCTGTTGTTTTTCAGCTCTTCCAGAGCCACCGCCTCCTCAGGGCTGAGGTTTGGCTCGTTGTGGCTAATTGTAAAGTGCCGATCAAAGTGATTGACATCAGCTGCGACGAGAGCGGTGAGCTCAGGTGGCAGAGCGCCATCTGGTGGAGTCCAGGCGGAGGCTGGAGTGAACTTGGGCGGCTCCGTATCCTCTTTGTGTTGAAAATATGTGGCCAATTTTAATCTTCTGTGGTACTGTTGGATATCCCATCTGCTCTGTTCGATGATGTTTTTATTGCTGCCTTTGGTGGGGATGAAATTTAGGCCTCTGTTAAGCAGGGTGAATTGTGGGGTTGTCAATTTAAATTGTTTTGCTAAAACTAATACATTTTTATTCCCCTCCTGTGCTTGCAGGCTTCTGGGGATTTCTAGTTTAGGTGCTGGCTCCAGTGTTGCAGCATGAGATCCGCAGTTTCACGGGTCCAGTGGATTTTGTCACCGACCGTTTTGAAGGAGGTCTGCGGAAGTTTCGGTAAGTATTTCTGATTTTTTTCAATATATTCATTGAGACGGAGCAGGGCGTTCATTTCTGCTGTGGGGAGGGCTCCAGAAAAGTTAATTAGGGGGACCCGTATCTCCGCCTGAGGGAACTTGTTTGTGGCAACCCTTACTGCTGTCTGCACCTGTTTTATTGTTGTCTGTTGGATGTTTTGGTTTCTGTTATTCAGGCCGAAAGACAGGACCACCTTCTCCACCGTGGTGGAGACGATGGCCCTGGAGAGGATGGCCTCTGCATGCCTGAAAGTGGCTCCTGGATAGCTGTCGATTTGCAGTCCCTCTATGTTATGGGGTGAGATTCTGGCTACGTTCGAATCCCCCATGATGAGCCATTTCTTGGTCACATTGAGGTTCCAGTCCTTCAGTTTATTCCTCGTATTGAGGTGTCTGTTCGGCCTGCATATTGGTGTCTGTGGAGATTTATCTGTATTTGTGTCTGTTTGTTTTTCAGGTTGTTTGGGGGTCGTTTTTTGTGACACCAGATTGAGCTGGCGTTGAACAGCAGACCTCAGTCTGCAGGAAGGTGGTAAGACGACAGGATCGATAGGAGGTGGAGGTGGGTTTTCGGAGGGGCTTTGACCCAGGGAGGTTTCAAGCTCCTTTTGGGACAGATCAATAATATTATTGTCTGAACCCTCGTACACGCAGGGGTTTTGGAGAGCGGGGACAGCAGGTCTGTCGGCCTTGGATGGAGTCCGTTTGACCCTCTGAGCCTTAGGTGAGGCTTCCCGTGGGGCCGGGGTGATGATCTCATCTCCCATAACAGGAGACCAGCTTCCCTGGACAGGCTCAGTCACAGTGGCCACCGCAGTAGAGGGTTGCGGAGTAATCTCCGCCACCACGTGCATCACGTGAGTCTGAGGAGGGGTGGGGGGGATGATGATGCGCTCTGTTTGAGCTGCGTGTGTAGGTGCGTGTGTGGTTGCGTGTGTTGGTGCAGGTATAGATGTGTGTGTGATTTGCGTGGATGTGGGTGCAGGTGTGGATGTGCTTGGGGGCTGTGTGAGTCCTGCCACCAACACAGCTTCTGTCTGTTTCAGGGTGCAGTCATCGAGGCGACGGCCCAGGTTCTTGCGGGCCCAGGATGAGGCCACCTCGAGAGGCGCACGCCAGTGGTGAGCAGACATGTTGCTGAGTTTTTCAACTTCCGCCTCCATTACTCCCTCATAATGGTCCCTGAGGATCAACATTGTCGTGTACGCCCAGTTTTTCGCATTCCCCTCTATCAGGGCCTGTGTCTGAGGAGTCGGAGCGGCCGGCTTGATGTTATCAGACAGGTTTTGGCCCATTCTAGCGATGGCTGGAGGAGGTTCAGACGCCGACACGTTCTTCAGGTGGTGTATGGTCTTAATGACGGTGTAAATCACACGCACCTTCTTCACGAAGTCGGGGTCGTCTGACCTCTCCTCCTCATTGTTTTGTCTGCCTTTATTTTTGTACATGTCCCTTTTGTATTGGTTCACGTATTTTTTATTGTAATGTGTTTTTGTAAACTGCTTGTGTTTACTGGGGTTGTTCTTTCTGGGTCCATAGGGAGCCCGGTTTTCCAAAAATTGTGGCTTGTAGCCTTGTTCGTATGCTCGATGGCGAGGACCATCGAATCTATTTTCCTCACGCCTGTTTCTGGTGATAGAGGCATATGAATGCCTCTGCCCAGGGCCAGAGCGTGAGAGGTCGTACGGACGGTGGCGAGAACCCTCTTCCCTGCCATCCTCACGCCAGTATTGTGTGCCAGAGGCGTAAGGACGTCTCCGTCCAGGGCCAGAGCGTGAGCGGCCGTACGGGGGCGAGTCACGCCTGCGACGGCTGTTGTCCCAGGGTCGCCCTTCGCCACGGCGGTCCATACGGCCACGGCGATAACGGACCTCGGTCCAGCCCGTCTCACCGTTGTAATCTCTCATGTTCGTGTGAACAGTAGAGAAGATAAACAGGTAGATTTCTATATTTTTTTGTGGTTTTTGTTGTTTTTTTTGAAAATAAATTGAAAATAAATTGATAAAAGTCCACAAATTGGGTTAAATGAAATAAAAAGGATGAACTAAACTAATCTAACAGGCTAAGTCGCGACGTTTCGGCCCTGATCTGGGCCTTCTTCAGGCAGCCTGTTCAATCTAAATGGTAAATGCTGTGTCCTATTTCTCCTAATGAGTAACTGACGTGTGTATCTGTTTCTGCTCCTAGGGAGACGTCTGCTCTGCATGCAGGATGAAGAGAGAATGAGGAGCGATGAGGGGTTGTTCCCTTTATGCCCTCTGTCCAGGCCCCTCCCTCCAGAGGGAAGGAGGTCAGTTGCATCTTTTGAAATTTGAATTCGGCCAATAGGGGGGCAGGATTATTTAATATGGGGTATTTTGGTATTTTTTAGTGTTTTCCTAATTAATAAATTGTTCTAAATTATATCTTTGTCTATCTTATGCTTTTTTAAGCCTTTTTATTATTTTTATGAAGTGAATTAATCTTGTTTTTTACAGGTTGGAGGTAAGTATTTGTTATTTAGGGTGTATTTCTTAACTTTCTCTTTTCTTTAAACAGGTGTGGTAATTAAAAATAAAATGAATTGAAATTAAAAATGTCTATAACTTGACTTCTTTATAAATGAACATAAAAACATTAATTGTTCACATCCTGAGTCTGTTGATCCTTAATCAATCCTTGTCAGAGAATGTGACGTAGGACGGCACGGACAGGGGACTGAGGCCAGGACCAGGACCTGGATCCGTGAGCTGGAGGCACTGGCGTGTTAGGAGTTGGGGTTGGGGACCGGGTTCGGGTTAGGGATAGGGGTTAGGGTTAGGCATAGGGGTGTAAGGTTAGGTTTAGGGATAGGGGTAGGGGTTAAGGTTAGGCATATGGGTGTATGGTTAGGCTTAGGGGGAGGGATAGGGATAGGGATAGAATAGAAAAGAATAGAAGGGTTAGGTTTAGGCATAGGGATAGGGATAGAATAGAAAAGAATAGAAGGGTTAGGTTTAGGGATAGGGCTAGGGATAGAATAGAAAAGAATAGAAGGGTTAGGTTTAGGGATAGGGCTAGGGATAGGGATAGAGTAGAAAGGAATAGAATCGGGGGACCCGGTCCAGTGCTCTGGCCATCACAGCTCCCACCAGGACCATGGCCTACTTTTCATTAAGGCCTCGGGGATGGAGCGTGCCCAGTTTGGCGATCCAAAGACGCTCTGCCCTCCGTCTCTGAGGCACGCTCCATCTGGGGTTGGCCTCCAGGACGGAGGCTCGGACAGCGTCCCACCCATGGAGGAGGAAGTGTCCCACCACCAGGGTATGACTCTCCCTCCGTCTAAAAATATTATAGCGGTGCTGGGTGAACCTTACCAGAATTGTGTTCCCTGTTTCGCCCACGTACTGTGTCCCACAGGTAGCACAGGTTATCAGGTACACACAATTGCTGGTATGAGGGCTTCCCCGCAGCTGTGCTTTAAAAATTGTTTTTGTGTGTTTGTTTTGCAGCCATGTTTGGTGCTTGAAAAATTGTCCGTGACCCCTGGAGGCAGAGGTCAGCAGAGGCGGGAGTTTTGCCTTCACCAGGTAAGATCGGAGGTTTCTGTTCTTCCTGTAGGCTGCAATAATCCTCCTATTTTGCAGGAGCTCTGTGCCTGCAATGAGGGATTGAAAATTGCTCCTTATCACTCTCACTAATTTCACCGTTGATGGTGAAAATGTAGCGACAAAGGGGAGGATTGGAGAGACCTGTTTGGGCCTAGTCTCTTGAAAGGTCTTAAAACACCTCCTCAGAAAGGAGCGAGAGTACCCTCTCGTGGCCAAAGCCGAGAAGAGTGTTTTTGTGGCCTGTTTAAAATCCCCCTTGTCACTGCAAATCCTGTGAAATCTGAGGAGCTGAGACTTCACCAGTCCAGCAAAGGTGTGTTTTGGATGGTGGCTTGTCCTAAAGAGCAGAGCGTGAGTGTCTGTCTCCTTAAAGAAAACCCTCACATCCAGTCTGTTTGTTTCCAGGAACCCTGCACCTACGTAGGTAGTGGTGTCCAGGAAATCCACAGACGTGAAGCTGGTGGTGGACTTCAGCGTGATGGATTTGTTATGGTGATTGAGAGTGTGGAAAAATGCATTAAAATCCTCCTCTGAATAGGGCCAGACCCCCCAGATATCGTCCAGATACCTGAGGTAATGGAGGGGTTTCTTTTCGCAGGCGGCCAGGGCTGATGTCTCCCATTCGGCCATAAAAATGTTGGCGTAAGCCGGGGCGAATTTCTTGCCCATAGCAGTGCCCTTTATCTGCAGGAAAAAGTCTCCATTAAAGACAAAGTCATTACGGGTCAGATTGATCTCTAATAATTGAATTAATTCTTTGTCTGGTCTTTTTTTGTTTGGGTATTTTTGGAAGATGTTTTTGACAGCCTGTATGCCCTCCTGAGTGTCAATGTTTGTGTACAGGCTGTCGATGTCCAGGGTGAAGAGCATGGCGTTCTTTGGGATGTGGAGTGTCCGAATTGTTTGTACGAAATGGTAAGTATCTTTGATGTAGCTTTGATGTTTGATTGAGAGAGGATTGAGGAAGGAATCGATGTACTCCGCCGTGTGGTAGGTGTCGCTGCTGCAGTCTGAGACAATAGGTCTGCCGGGAGGGATTTCGTGTGGCCTGCTCCATTTTGTAGGGTCCTTGTGGATCTTTGGCAGCATGTAAAAGAGCCTCGGCCTGGGTTCAGATGAGCCGAGGAGGTACATTTTCTGTTTGAAATTTATGAATTTTTTGGTCTGAAGGTTTCCAATAATTTTTTCTACTAATTTAAGTGTTTCGGGGTAGATGGGCTCCTTTAATTTAGAGTAGTACTTTTGGTCATTGAGTTGTCTATACCCCTCCCACAGATATTGCTCCCGATCCATAATGACAACTACGCTGCCCTTATCAGCTGGTTTGATGACAATTTTCCTGTTGTTTTTCAGCTCTTCCAGAGCCACCGCCTCCTCAGGGCTGAGGTTTGGCTCGTTGTGGCTAATTGTAAAGTGCCGATCAAAGTGATTGACATCAGCTGCGACGAGAGCGGTGAGCTCAGGTGGCAGAGCGCCATCTGGTGGAGTCCAGGCGGAGGCTGGAGTGAACTTGGGCGGCTCCGTATCCTCTTTGTGTTGAAAATATGTGGCCAATTTTAATCTTCTGTGGTACTGTTGGATATCCCATCTGCTCTGTTCGATGATGTTTTTATTGCTGCCTTTGGTGGGGATGAAATTTAGGCCTCTGTTAAGCAGGGTGAATTGTGGGGTTGTCAATTTAAATTGTTTTGCTAAAACTAATACATTTTTATTCCCCTCCTGTGCTTGCAGGCTTCTGGGGATTTCTAGTTTAGGTGCTGGCTCCAGTGTTGCAGCATGAGATCCGCAGTTTCACGGGTCCAGTGGATTTTGTCACCGACCGTTTTGAAGGAGGTCTGCGGAAGTTTCGGTAAGTATTTCTGATTTTTTTCAATATATTCATTGAGACGGAGCAGGGCGTTCATTTCTGCTGTGGGGAGGGCTCCAGAAAAGTTAATTAGGGGGACCCGTATCTCCGCCTGAGGGAACTTGTTTGTGGCAACCCTTACTGCTGTCTGCACCTGTTTTATTGTTGTCTGTTGGATGTTTTGGTTTCTGTTATTCAGGCCGAAAGACAGGACCACCTTCTCCACCGTGGTGGAGACGATGGCCCTGGAGAGGATGGCCTCTGCATGCCTGAAAGTGGCTCCTGGATAGCTGTCGATTTGCAGTCCCTCTATGTTATGGGGTGAGATTCTGGCTACGTTCGAATCCCCCATGATGAGCCATTTCTTGGTCACATTGAGGTTCCAGTCCTTCAGTTTATTCCTCGTATTGAGGTGTCTGTTCGGCCTGCATATTGGTGTCTGTGGAGATTTATCTGTATTTGTGTCTGTTTGTTTTTCAGGTTGTTTGGGGGTCGTTTTTTGTGACACCAGATTGAGCTGGCGTTGAACAGCAGACCTCAGTCTGCAGGAAGGTGGTAAGACGACAGGATCGATAGGAGGTGGAGGTGGGTTTTCGGAGGGGCTTTGACCCAGGGAGGTTTCAAGCTCCTTTTGGGACAGATCAATAATATTATTGTCTGAACCCTCGTACACGCAGGGGTTTTGGAGAGCGGGGACAGCAGGTCTGTCGGCCTTGGATGGAGTCCGTTTGACCCTCTGAGCCTTAGGTGAGGCTTCCCGTGGGGCCGGGGTGATGATCTCATCTCCCATAACAGGAGACCAGCTTCCCTGGACAGGCTCAGTCACAGTGGCCACCGCAGTAGAGGGTTGCGGAGTAATCTCCGCCACCACGTGCATCACGTGAGTCTGAGGAGGGGTGGGGGGGATGATGATGCGCTCTGTTTGAGCTGCGTGTGTAGGTGCGTGTGTGGTTGCGTGTGTTGGTGCAGGTATAGATGTGTGTGTGATTTGCGTGGATGTGGGTGCAGGTGTGGATGTGCTTGGGGGCTGTGTGAGTCCTGCCACCAACACAGCTTCTGTCTGTTTCAGGGTGCAGTCATCGAGGCGACGGCCCAGGTTCTTGCGGGCCCAGGATGAGGCCACCTCGAGAGGCGCACGCCAGTGGTGAGCAGACATGTTGCTGAGTTTTTCAACTTCCGCCTCCATTACTCCCTCATAATGGTCCCTGAGGATCAACATTGTCGTGTACGCCCAGTTTTTCGCATTCCCCTCTATCAGGGCCTGTGTCTGAGGAGTCGGAGCGGCCGGCTTGATGTTATCAGACAGGTTTTGGCCCATTCTAGCGATGGCTGGAGGAGGTTCAGACGCCGACACGTTCTTCAGGTGGTGTATGGTCTTAATGACGGTGTAAATCACACGCACCTTCTTCACGAAGTCGGGGTCGTCTGACCTCTCCTCCTCATTGTTTTGTCTGCCTTTATTTTTGTACCTGTCCCTTTTGTATTGGTTCACGTATTTTTTATTGTAATGTGTTTTTGTAAACTGCTTGTGTTTACTGGGGTTGTTCTTTCTGGGTCCATAGGGAGCCCGGTTTTCCAAAAATTGTGGCTTGTAGCCTTGTTCGTATGCTCGATGGCGAGGACCATCGAATCTATTTTCCTCACGCCTGTTTCTGGTGATAGAGGCATACGAATGCCTCTGCCCAGGGCCAGAGCGTGAGAGGTCGTACGGACGGTGGCGAGAACCCTCTTCCCTGCCATCCTCACGCCAGTATTGTGTGCCAGAGGCGTAAGGACGTCTCCGTCCAGGGCCAGAGCGTGAGCGGCCGTACGGGGGCGAGTCACGCCTGCGACGGCTGTTGTCCCAGGGTCGCCCTTCGCCACGGCGGTCCATACGGCCACGGCGATAACGGACCTCGGTCCAGCCCGTCTCACCGTTGTAATCTCTCATGTTCGTGTGAACAGTAGAGAAGATAAACAGGTAGATTTCTATATTTTTTTGTGGTTTTTGTTGTTTTTTTTGAAAATAAATTGAAAATAAATTGATAAAAGTCCACAAATTGGGTTAAATGAAATAAAAAGGATGAACTAAACTAATCTAACAGGCTAAGTCGCGACGTTTCGGCCCTGATCTGGGCCTTCTTCAGGCAGCCTGTTCAATCTAAATGGTAAATGCTGTGTCCTATTTCTCCTAATGAGTAACTGACGTGTGTATCTGTTTCTGCTCCTAGGGAGACGTCTGCTCTGCATGCAGGATGAAGAGAGAATGAGGAGCGATGAGGGGTTGTTCCCTTTATGCCCTCTGTCCAGGCCCCTCCCTCCAGAGGGAAGGAGGTCAGTTGCATCTTTTGAAATTTGAATTCGGCCAATAGGGGGGCAGGATTATTTAATATGGGGTATTTTGGTATTTTTTAGTGTTTTCCTAATTAATAAATTGTTCTAAATTATATCTTTGTCTATTTTATGCTTTTTTAAGCCTTTTTATTATTTTTATGAAGTGAATTAATCTTGTTTTTTACAGGTTGGAGGTAAGTATTTGTTATTTAGGGTGTATTTCTTAACTTTCTCTTTTCTTTAAACAGGTGTGGTAATTAAAAATAAAATGAATTGAAATTAAAAATGTCTATAACTTGACTTCTTTATAAATGAACATAAAAACATTAATTGTTCACATCCTGAGTCTGTTGATCCTTAGTCAATCCTTGTCAGAGAATGTGACGTAGGACGGCACGGACAGGGGACTGAGGCCAGGACCAGGACCTGGATCCGTGAGCTGGAGGCACTGGCGTGTTAGGAGTTGGGGTTGGGGACCGGGTTCGGGTTAGGGATAGGGGTTAGGGTTAGGCATAGGGGTGTAAGGTTAGGTTTAGGGATAGGGGTAGGGGTTAAGGTTAGGCATAGGGGTGTATGGTTAGGCTTAGGGGGAGGGATAGGGATAGGGATAGAATAGAAAAGAATAGAAGGGTTAGGTTTAGGCATAGGGATAGGGATAGAATAGAAAAGAATAGAAGGGTTAGGTTTAGGCATAGGGATAGGGATAGAATAGAAAAGAATAGAAGGGTTAGGTTTAGGCATAGGGATAGGGATAGAATAGAAAAGAATAGAAGGGTTAGGTTTAGGCATAGGGATAGGGATAGAGTAGAAAGGAATAGAATCGGGGGACCCGGTCCAGTGCTCTGGCCATCACAGCTCCCACCAGGACCATGGCCTACTTTTCATTAAGGCCTCGGGGATGGAGCGTGCCCAGTTTGGCGATCCAAAGACGCTCTGCCCTCCGTCTCTGAGGCACGCTCCATCTGGGGTTGGCCTCCAGGACGGAGGCTCGGACAGCGTCCCACCCATGGAGGAGGAAGTGTCCCACCACCAGGGTATGACTCTCCCTCCGTCTAAAAATATTATAGCGGTGCTGGGTGAACCTTACCAGAATTGTGTTCCCTGTTTCGCCCACGTACTGTGTCCCACAGGTAGCACAGGTTATCAGGTACACACAATTGCTGGTATGAGGGCTTCCCCGCAGCTGTGCTTTAAAAATTGTTTTTGTGTGTTTGTTTTGCAGCCATGTTTGGTGCTTGAAAAATTGTCCGTGACCCCTGGAGGCAGAGGTCAGCAGAGGCGGGAGTTTTGCCTTCACCAGGTAAGATCGGAGGTTTCTGTTCTTCCTGTAGGCTGCAATAATCCTCCTATTTTGCAGGAGCTCTGTGCCTGCAATGAGGGATTGAAAATTGCTCCTTATCACTCTCACTAATTTCACCGTTGATGGTGAAAATGTAGCGACAAAGGGGAGGATTGGAGAGACCTGTTTGGGCCTAGTCTCTTGAAAGGTCTTAAAACACCTCCTCAGAAAGGAGCGAGAGTACCCTCTCGTGGCCAAAGCCGAGAAGAGTGTTTTTGTGGCCTGTTTAAAATCCCCCTTGTCACTGCAAATCCTGTGAAATCTGAGGAGCTGAGACTTCACCAGTCCAGCAAAGGTGTGTTTTGGATGGTGGCTTGTCCTAAAGAGCAGAGCGTGAGTGTCTGTCTCCTTAAAGAAAACCCTCACATCCAGTCTGTTTGTTTCCAGGAACCCTGCACCTACGTAGGTAGTGGTGTCCAGGAAATCCACAGACGTGAAGCTGGTGGTGGACTTCAGCGTGATGGATTTGTTATGGTGATTGAGAGTGTGGAAAAATGCATTAAAATCCTCCTCTGAATAGGGCCAGACCCCCCAGATATCGTCCAGATACCTGAGGTAATGGAGGGGTTTCTTTTCGCAGGCGGCCAGGGCTGATGTCTCCCATTCGGCCATAAAAATGTTGGCGTAAGCCGGGGCGAATTTCTTGCCCATAGCAGTGCCCTTTATCTGCAGGAAAAAGTCTCCATTAAAGACAAAGTCATTACGGGTCAGATTGATCTCTAATAATTGAATTAATTCTTTGTCTGGTCTTTTTTTGTTTGGGTATTTTTGGAAGATGTTCTTGACAGCCTGTATGCCCTCCTGAGTGTCAATGTTTGTGTACAGGCTGTCGATGTCCAGGGTGAAGAGCATGGCGTTCTTTGGGATGTGGAGTGTCCGAATTGTTTGTACGAAATGGTAAGTATCTTTGATGTAGCTTTGATGTTTGATTGAGAGAGGATTGAGGAAGGAATCGATGTACTCCGCCGTGTGGTAGGTGTCGCTGCTGCAGTCTGAGACAATAGGTCTGCCGGGAGGGATTTCGTGTGGCCTGCTCCATTTTGTAGGGTCCTTGTGGATCTTTGGCAGCATGTAAAAGAGCCTCGGCCTGGGTTCAGATGAGCCGAGGAGGTACATTTTCTGTTTGAAATTTATGAATTTTTTGGTCTGAAGGTTTCCAATAATTTTTTCTACTAATTTAAGTGTTTCGGGGTAGATGGGCTCCTTTAATTTGGAGTAGTACTTTTGGTCATTGAGTTGTCTATACCCCTCCCACAGATATTGCTCCCGATCCATAATGACAACTACGCTGCCCTTATCAGCTGGTTTGATGACAATTTTCCTGTTGTTTTTCAGCTCTTCCAGAGCCACCGCCTCCTCAGGGCTGAGGTTTGGCTCGTTGTGGCTAATTGTAAAGTGCCGATCAAAGTGATTGACATCAGCTGCGACGAGAGCGGTGAGCTCAGGTGGCAGAGCGCCATCTGGTGGAGTCCAGGCGGAGGCTGGAGTGAACTTGGGCGGCTCCGTATCCTCTTTGTGTTGAAAATATGTGGCCAATTTTAATCTTCTGTGGTACTGTTGGATATCCCATCTGCTCTGTTCGATGATGTTTTTATTGCTGCCTTTGGTGGGGATGAAATTTAGGCCTCTGTTAAGCAGGGTGAATTGCGGGGTTGTCAATTTAAATTGTTTTGCTAAAACTAATACATTTTTATTCCCCTCCTGTGCTTGCAGGCTTCTGGGGATTTCTAGTTTAGGTGCTGGCTCCAGTGTTGCAGCATGAGATCCGCAGTTTCACGGGTCCAGTGGATTTTGTCACCGACCGTTTTGAAGGAGGTCTGCGGAAGTTTCGGTAAGTATTTCTGATTTTTTTCAATATATTCATTGAGACGGAGCAGGGCGTTCATTTCTGCTGTGGGGAGGGCTCCAGAAAAGTTAATTAGGGGGACCCGTATCTCCGCCTGAGGGAACTTGTTTGTGGCAACCCTTACTGCTGTCTGCACCTGTTTTATTGTTGTCTGTTGGATGTTTTGGTTTCTGTTATTCAGGCCGAAAGACAGGACCACCTTCTCCACCGTGGTGGAGACGATGGCCCTGGAGAGGATGGCCTCTGCATGCCTGAAAGTGGCTCCTGGATAGCTGTCGATTTGCAGTCCCTCTATGTTATGGGGTGAGATTCTGGCTACGTTCGAATCCCCCATGATGAGCCATTTCTTGGTCACATTGAGGTTCCAGTCCTTCAGTTTATTCCTCGTATTGAGGTGTCTGTTCGGCCTGCATATTGGTGTCTGTGGAGATTTATCTGTATTTGTGTCTGTTTGTTTTTCAGGTTGTTTGGGGGTCGTTTTTTGTGACACCAGATTGAGCTGGCGTTGAACAGCAGACCTCAGTCTGCAGGAAGGTGGTAAGACGACAGGATCGATAGGAGGTGGAGGTGGGTTTTCGGAGGGGCTTTGACCCAGGGAGGTTTCAAGCTCCTTATGGGACAGATCAATAATATTATTGTCTGAACCCTCGTACACGCAGGGGTTTTGGAGAGCGGGGACAGCAGGTCTGTCGGCCTTGGATGGAGTCCGTTTGACCCTCTGAGCCTTAGGTGAGGCTTCCTGTGGGGCCGGGGTGATGATCTCATCTCCCATAACAGGAGACCAGCTTCCCTGGACAGGCTCAGTCACAGTGGCCACCGCAGTAGAGGGTTGCGGAGTAATCTCCGCCACCACGTGCATCACGTGAGTCTGAGGAGGGGTGGGGGGGATGATGATGCGCTCTGTTTGAGCTGCGTGTGTAGGTGCGTGTGTGGTTGCGTGTGTTGGTGCAGGTATAGATGTGTGTGTGATTTGCGTGGATGTGGGTGCAGGTGTGGATGTGCTTGGGGGCTGTGTGAGTCCTGCCACCAACACAGCTTCTGTCTGTTTCAGGGTGCAGTCATCGAGGCGACGGCCCAGGTTCTTGCGGGCCCAGGATGAGGCCACCTCGAGAGGCGCACGCCAGTGGTGAGCAGACATGTTGCTGAGTTTTTCAACTTCCGCCTCCATTACTCCCTCATAATGGTCCCTGAGGATCAACATTGTCGTGTACGCCCAGTTTTTCGCATTCCCCTCTATCAGGGCCTGTGTCTGAGGAGTCGGAGCGGCCGGCTTGATGTTATCAGACAGGTTTTGGCCCATTCTAGCGATGGCTGGAGGAGGTTCAGACGCCGACACGTTCTTCAGGTGGTGTATGGTCTTAATGACGGTGTAAATCACACGCACCTTCTTCACGAAGTCGGGGTCGTCTGACCTCTCCTCCTCATTGTTTTGTCTGCCTTTATTTTTGTACATGTCCCTTTTGTATTGGTTCACGTATTTTTTATTGTAATGTGTTTTTGTAAACTGCTTGTGTTTACTGGGGTTGTTCTTTCTGGGTCCATAGGGAGCCCGGTTTTCCAAAAATTGTGGCTTGTAGCCTTGTTCGTATGCTCGATGGCAAGGACCATCGAATCTATTTTCCTCACGCCTGTTTCTGGTGATAGAGGCATACGAATGCCTCTGCCCAGGGCCAGAGCGTGAGAGGTCGTACGGACGGTGGCGAGAACCCTCTTCCCTGCCATCCTCACGCCAGTATTGTGTGCCAGAGGCGTAAGGACGTCTCCGTCCAGGGCCAGAGCGTGAGCGGCCGTACGGGGGCGAGTCACGCCTGCGACGGCTGTTGTCCCAGGGTCGCCCTTCGCCACGGCGGTCCATACGGCCACGGCGATAACGGACCTCGGTCCAGCCCGTCTCACCGTTGTAATCTCTCATGTTCGTGTGAACAGTAGAGAAGATAAACAGGTAGATTTCTATATTTTTTTGTGGTTTTTGTTGTTTTTTTTGAAAATAAATTGAAAATAAATTGATAAAAGTCCACAAATTGGGTTAAATGAAATAAAAAGGATGAACTAAACTAATCTAACAGGCTAAGTCGCGACGTTTCGGCCCTGATCTGGGCCTTCTTCAGGCAGCCTGTTCAATCTAAATGGTAAATGCTGTGTCCTATTTCTCCTAATGAGTAACTGACGTGTGTATCTGTTTCTGCTCCTAGGGAGACGTCTGCTCTGCATGCAGGATGAAGAGAGAATGAGGAGCGATGAGGGGTTGTTCCCTTTATGCCCTCTGTCCAGGCCCCTCCCTCCAGAGGGAAGGAGGTCAGTTGCATCTTTTGAAATTTGAATTCGGCCAATAGGGGGGGCAGGATTATTTAATATGGGGTATTTTGGTATTTTTTAGTGTTTTCCTACTTAATAAATTGTTCTAAATTATATCTTTGTCTATCTTATGCTTTTTTAAGCCTTTTTATTATTTTTATGAAGTGAATTAATCTTGTTTTTTACAGGTTGGAGGTAAGTATTTGTTATTTAGGGTGTATTTCTTAACTTTCTCTTTTCTTTAAACAGGTGTGGTAATTAAAAATAAAATGAATTGAAATTAAAAATGTCTATAACTTGACTTCTTTATAAATGAACATAAAAACATTAATTGTTCACATCCTGAGTCTGTTGATCCTTAATCAATCCTTGTCAGAGAATGTGACGTAGGACGGCACGGACAGGGGACTGAGGCCAGGACCAGGACCTGGATCCGTGAGCTGGAGGCACTGGCGTGTTAGGAGTTGGGGTTGGGGACCGGGTTCGGGTTAGGGATAGGGGTTAGGGTTAGGCATAGGGGTGTAAGGTTAGGTTTAGGGATAGGGGTAGGGGTTAAGGTTAGGCATAGGGGTGTATGGTTAGGCTTAGGGGGAGGGATAGGGATAGGGATAGAATAGAAAAGAATAGAAGGGTTAGGTTTAGGCATAGGGATAGGGATAGAATAGAAAAGAATAGAAGGGTTAGGTTTAGGCATAGGGATAGGGATAGAATAGAAAAGAATAGAAGGGTTAGGTTTAGGCATAGGGATAGGGATAGAATAGAAAAGAATAGAAGGGTAGGGTTAGGGTTAGGGTTAGGGTTAGGGTTAGGGTTAGGGTAAGGGTTAGGGTTAGGGTTAGGGGTTAGGGTAAGGGTTAGGGTTAGGGTTAGGGTTAGGGTAAGGGTTAGGGTTAGGGTTAGGGTTAGAATAAGGGATAACAACCACCTCGGATTGGCCCCTTGGCCAATAACTTTTGATAGGAAGGGTGCAGAAACAAGGGAACAGTGTCTACCCCCCCCATTTGTGGCCATGGGCTTTCCAATGGTACCACCCTTGAGTCTCTAGGACTTTGGGAAGTACCTGAAACACTTATGTTGAGATTTTCGGATTGGCCCCTGGGCTAATAACTTTTGATAGGAAGGGGGCAGAAGCATGGGAACAGTGCCTACCCCCCCATTTGTGGCCATGGGCTTTCCAACGGTACCACTGTTGAGTCTGTGGGACCTTGCGTTGCTGAGATAGATCTTGGCCCATCTGAAATGAATGGGGGGGGAAAGTGCCAATAAGTTTTGATAGGAAGGGGGCAGAAACAAGGGACCAGTGCCTACCCCCCCATTTGTGGCCACTGGCTTTCCAACGGTACCACTGTTGAGTCTGTGGGACCTTGGGAAGTGGGTGAAAAGCAAAGGTCAGACATGTGGCCGAAACACAGGGATCGGCCCATGGGCTAATAACTTTTGATAGGAAGGGGGCAGAAACATGGGAACAGTGCCTACCCCCCCATTTGTGGCCATGGGCTTTCCAACGGTACCACTGTTGAGTCTGTGGGACCTTGCGTTGCTGAGATAGATCTTGGCCCATCTGAAATGAATGGGGGGGGAAAGTGCCAATAAGTTTTGATAGGAAGGGGGGCAGAAACAAGGGACCAGTGCCTACCCCCCCATTTGTGGCCACTGGCTTTCCAACGGTACCACTGTTGAGTCTGTGGGACCTTGGGAAGTGGGTGAAAAGCAAAGGTCAGACATGTGGCCGAAAGGGTTAGGTTAAGTTAGGGGCGCAGCGTCCTCTGGGGGACGCTACGAGGGGCACGGGCACTCGGGGGACTGTGGGTATTAAAAAATACTTAAAAAGCTCCTTAAAAAACACACAATAGTGTTTCATAAAACCCCATAAAGACACTGTTAAAGTTGGATAAAA
>CM036544.1:0-47457 GCA_020745685.1 Tautogolabrus adspersus
ATGCAACCATAGAAACACATTGAAGTTGGTTTACATTTGATTACATACTAATATGGATTTCAATCAAACCTTTGACAACACAAGTATTTGTAGGCATCATAAGAAGAAAGAGTCCTCTTGTGTGAGGGGGCTGGGCCTGCAGCCCACATGTGACCCTGAGGACAGTAGTTCCAGCAGTCATATAGGGAGGGAGGATCCAAAGTTCAGGTGTTCACACAGGTAGTCCTTGTCCTTAGAAATGCACAAAGAACAGCATGTTAGAAGTTTGATTCAGACTATTCTGCCTCACATATGTCCTAGATTATAAGTTTCATGAGTCATTCAAAGAAGGCACGTGTGCTTCAAAGGTAAAGACAACACTTTTCATATCACTCTCTATATATTACCAATGCCAGAAATCCTACACATGTTATAAGATCACCTTTATTTATCCCCCATCGGGGGACTTTTGGTTGTTCCAACAGCTCAAAAACAGAGCAGTACAATCAGTGAAAGAGAGCAACAAGTTGAAAACAAACATGTTGACAGTCATTAGATAGAAGTAGAACAATACGGTAGTAATGAAATAGTCCTACAAATATATACACCATGTAAACTTTCCCCTGTGGAAAGACAGAACAGTTATTATTAAACACAGAGCGTGCAGCATATTGACATATATGTCTATAGATATATATTAGCACATTGTCCACTGTACTAGTCCCTGAGTCAGAAGAAAAGGGGGTGCATGCCAACACCTGTGTTAAAAACATGCACATGTGTTTTCTGGAGAGGGAATGTTGCATGCGGCCCACTGAAAGAACTTCTAGACCTTGTCCTCAGCTGACTTGTGTCTGCACTAGCTCCTCTGTGGTTGGAGGTGGAATACCACAGAGTCCACCATACTGCCGTGGGTCATCAGGCCTCAGGCTTCTCCGGCGTGGCATGCCTCTGTGTGTTGTGATGCGCTTTTGGAGGATGGCTTTCTGGAGCTCAGGAATGTAACCATAGTCCACCTTGACTGTGTACAGGCTCCACTTCCAGGACTTGTTACTGAACAGCTTCCGGTATCTGACATCATAAAATGAGAATATGAGCCAAAGTGGAAAAGGTGCTGACTGAAATGATAAAAGTAGAACACTTCTACATTGTCCCTTCATGTGTGCTTCATACACTAAATGTGCTTCATCATGAACATGTATAATGTTCAGCTTCTATAATATAGCACCATTCTGTTTCATTTTCAGAGCTTACTGAATGGAGCCAGCAGCTTTTCTTTGCACTGGTCGCTGAACATGATGGTTATAATCCAAAGCAGCCAGTAGGGTGCGAGCTGTGTAAACAGGTGGGCTGAAGCTGAATCTCTTGCTGGCATACATCAGTATGTGCTTATGAAATGACTGGAGCTCAGCTGGAGACCTAAACAGTGAAAACAAAGTATTAAAAACACATGACTTGAACAGATACCAGAAATCACATATGAACAGTCAAGAAATGAAATTCAAATGTTGGCCACCTGATTTCTTTTTGTATTTTAGAGTCATGTCAGGAAGGCACCCACTCTGTGCATGATGCTTACAAAGATTGACTCCCCATCTTCTCCCTATGTGGGTTAGAGGGGAGTTTGTCTTGCTGCTCTGAGGGTTTAGCCAGGGGCAAACTCTTTTCAGCAAGATGGAAAGAAGTGGATGGCTTGGCCTTGTGATTGGGTAATATGATGACCATCACCATTCCACCTACACCTCCAGAGAAACGCCATTCGTGAGATGGCGAGGAATCTGCTTTCTTTGTAGTCTGGAGATCAAACGACCCGTCAGCAACAAGGAACAAATATCACAACCAGACCCCACATGACAAGGCCATCAGGGGTTAACCAGGACATGACCAGGCTCTGTATATTTAGAGAAATGATTTGTGAAGTTTCTTTAGGGTTGCTCAGCTCCTGATGAGAAGCTCATACTGTATGTACACATTTTTATTGACATGATAGGACCTTCATTTACAAAAGTCATACTTTAAATGTATTACTAATATGTAACAGACATTTTTCAGACAATGAAAAAGGAAAGGTGTTGTTTACAAAAGCATTCAACCCCTTTCACTTTGACAAACCTCAAATTGATTCAGTTCTGTATACATTAGCCGTATCCATGCCCCCAGCACCTGGCCCTGCTCCAAGGGAGACCAGACGGGGGACGAGGGGGGTCCAGACCATCAAGGCCGACATGGCCAAGAGGAGGGCCTCCACCTCGTCCCCTGTCAAGGTGTTCTCCCCATGGAGCCAGGGGTCAGGACGGGGCAACATGATGAGGCTGATCACCCTTCCTCCCAGCATGTGTGAGTAGAAGTGATTGCATTTCAAAGTTAAATGATCTCCCCCTCTCCACTGCTGTGTTTACATGACAAACGATGTGTTTCTACAGAGACCTACCTGGATGGCTACCAGGAGGCACATGAGGGACTTCTGCCATCCCTCAAGATGCGGGAGAATGCCACCTCCAAGGTGAGCCGGGTGAAGTCCTTCATACTATTCATGGGCATCAACATCACCCGGCTCTCCGACTGGAGGTTCCTCAACGACCCCGCCAGAATAAGAGCGTGAGTAAACCCTTTTGTTTACATTGTTGTGTGAACATTGAAGATGTGTTTTTCTTTCATCATCACTGCTGCCAGTAGAACAGTGGATTAATCACGTTCTTAAATTAACACACTTTCTCGTAAATCATTCTCCTCCTCACAGATTCTCCGCCACGCCCTGAGGAGAGGGATGGCTGTGACCACCTCACAGTTTTATTCAAAAAACAGGAAACGTTTTGTCAGGTATACCTGACCAACAACCCTCCTCGCTCCAGCAAGCTGAATCAGCGAGAGCTCCGCGCCATCTTGCGGGAGCTAGACCTGGCCACTAAATCCATCGGAGGCCGGGTCACGCTCCACAAGATGGCCATCAAGCGGAGCAAGTTGGAGAAGGTCCCCAGCTGGGAGGATCTATTGACCTGCCTGGAGAAGGCAGGGAGAAAGATCCCCGAGCTGCTGGGTAAGTTTCTCTGCACAGTAACAGTGACTCATGACTCATCAGGCAGTTTGTTTCTCAGAGACTGTGATGTGGAGGATATTCATTACTTTTCTTTGTTTTCTCATCAGACCTTCTCGAGAGCGAGGAGGAAGACCTCTCCTCCGTCACCGCAGAGAGGCACCTATTCTATGGCTACCTGGCAGCCTACTGGGCCTGCAGCTTCGGCCATGTTGGTGTCTTCACCAACATGACAGACGCAGAGTTGGAGGAGGCGCGGAGGAAGGGGTCTGACCAGGCCGGGTACCTGATTCACGTACGTCCTACTAAATGTTTCTTTTCTTGATGTGTGAGTTTTTTCTGCTGGTTCTACGTGCTGAACCCCGACCACCAGGAGACGCTGGTGGTCGAGGGGGAGGGGCCAGAGCAGGAGCGAAACAAAAAAAGGGCAAGCGGATGAAGGCAGATTGGCTCTTCGGGGCTCCCAAGAATACCTTTGTGAAGATGTCAGATAATGGGTGGATAAACGCTGACTTGTTCACAGAATGGGGGAAGCGGTTTCTGCAAAGTCTTCCAAAAGATGATCCACGGCCCCATGTGCTCCTCGTAGATGGTCACACCTCTCATGTGTACAATATTGACTTTTTAAATATGATGAGAGAGAACAACATCCATGTATTTAGCCTACCACCCTGCACACAACACACTATCTGCAGCCAGCAGACAGCACTGTTCAAGAGCTTCAAACTCTACTGGAGACTCGAGGGATGAAGGATCACCAGCGTGAGTGGAGGGAAACAGCTTGACAGGATATTGTTCATGCAACTGTTTTCAAAGGCCTGGGTGCAAGCTGCTACACCATCAAATGCCAAGGCTGGCTTTGGAGGGTCAGGGATATACCCATTCAACCCAGCTAAGATTAACCATCTCAAACAACTGAGAGATCCTTTCAAGAGACTCCAGTGGACCCAGTGGAACTTGCACCAGCAACCCCATGTCATCCTCCACTTGATGGTGGTGGTGATGATGATTTTTGTCATCCACAAACATGGGATCTTCTGGAGCGGACCCTATACCACCCTCTCTGCATGATGCTGTTCAGCCAACAATCTCCGCTCCTCAGCACTCTCCACCCCACCTTCTTCTGTCCACCGTTGTTACCCCACCACCTCTTGCAGAGGAGGTTGACCGAGATGAGATTGAGGGCCAGCTTGTGGACACTGGGTATGATTCACTTGTTAAACAGTTCATGTCTCAGATAGATAACTACAGACGACTCTGAGCTCCTCCTGCCCAGAAAAGGCTGACTGAAAGTGACAGCCCTGACAATGCAAAGAGCAAAGAAACATATGGCTGCATTTCCCCTGAGCCACAGCTCCCTCCTGGTGGAACAAAACAAGAAGAGCTCATAGAGATGTTCAAAGATGCAAAGCAGATAGAAAGACTAATGGTGGAGACGTTTCCCTCACAGAGGAGAGACATACTGTCAGGACTGAAGCAGACAGAAGAGATCCTCAAGAACACATTTTTACTCTGCAGGAAACTGGAATGAGTCTTCATTTCAGAGAACTAACAGGTGTCCAGATTGATGAGAGCTCTGAAGAGTCCACAGCCACCACGTTCAGAAGAATCCTGCGCTACTTTCAGTTTGTCAAAGCTGAACCTTCCAGCAGAGTAGGCACTCTTCTGAGACAAGCCCTGGCAGCAGTTGCTGAAACTCTGTACTAATGAACCCTGCCCATTTCAAAGAGCAGCAAGTCAAGACGTTCTTAAATGTCCATGACAATGCCATTGCAACTGATGTGGACACCATGAAGATACCATGGACACCCTGCAAAGTGGTCTCTGGTAGGTGGGCCAAATATTATTTATCAGTCTTACCTATTTTAACATTTGTATGTCTACACAGGTAATGGGACAGGAGGAGGGTACTGCACCCTGATGTCCTGTTTCCTTTTATTTTTTACTTGGCACAGTTTTTGTTTTGCAGTATAGAAACAATACTGGCTGTTCAAGAAAGAAGTCAGCTGAGCGGTGTGCAGAACACAGCTCCTGGCTTGACCTGGCAGTTTCCATCAACATGATGGTATTCATACTCTACCTGCACTGTTGACAAGTAACTGGCCACTCACTACCAAGATGTTCTTGGTCGCAGTGGACCAGGTCATAGTGAACGAGCAGCTTCCAGATGATGTTCTGCTCGTATTACCTGCACAACTTTGACTACCCGGGGGAACCTGCTGTTACTCTGGAGTTCTCACAGGTATGCTCTCAGTATGCATGACACATTGCTTTAAGGGAGATTATGCAGCATTTAAAACTGGCCCTAAACACCAAACTGACAAAGAACAAGCTGCAACAAAAACTGACTGCTGTGTCGTGTGTTGTTAGCCGCCTTCAGGCCAAAAAGTAGCACCGTTCACATCATACCGATAGCAGCCTAGTGCCAATTAGTTTGAGCATTGCGCTCATGAGCTAGAGTTAATAACCCTCCTAATATCAAATATCTACGCAGTCCTCCATCCGACGAAGTGGATAACAGTCAGGTTTTGTTTACCTCATTTACTCTCCTGAAGTCTGTGCAGAACAGATCTTCACCATTAGCTTCATCAGCAAGTAAACACAGGGAGCTCTACACACTACAGCTGGGCTCAGCAATGTCATGCTGCACCATGTAATCAAGCTGCTGCTTCAGACAGCAACGTTTATCTGAATTCACCCGATACAGATGCTGCTTAATGGGCTTCACCCTGATGAATGTCATGCATTATCAAGTTTGTCTGAGAATGAACGTCAGGAAACAGAGACTTGTTACATTCAAACAACTTAACCAAATCTGAGCACTGGGTTTTAGACAGGTGAGACAAACTAGAAGAAAGATTCTGCAAAACCTTTGAGTCTGACAACTTTTCCTTTGTCAAAGCCATATCCAATCACCTTCATTCACTTCAGCATCAGGCAGAACATGTGACACCACTCCTGTCACAAGACTTACACACAGTGCAGTGACTTCAGCACCGGACAGCGCCACAGATGACACTACCTGCTCCCTGACTCACACGGTGCAGTGACTTCAGCACCGGACAGCGCCACTGATGACACTACCTGCTCCCTGAGTCACACGGTGCAGTGACTTCAGCACCGGACAGCGCCACTGATGACACTACCTGCTCCCTGAGTCACACGGTGCATTGACTTCAGCACCGGACAGCGCCACAGATGACACTACCTGCTCTCTGACTCACACGGTGCAGTGACTTCAGCACCGGACAGCGCCACTGATGACACTACCTGCTCCCTGAGTCACACGGTGCAGTGACTTCAGCACCGGACAGCGCCACTGATGACACTACCTGCTCCCTGACTCACACACAGTGCAGTGACTTCAGCACCGGACAGCGCCACAGATGACACTACCTGCTCCCTGAGTCACACGGTGCAGTGACTTCAGCACCGGACAGCGCCACTGATGACACTACCTGCTCCCTGACTCACACACAGTGCAGTGACTTCAGCACCGGACAGCGCCACAGATGACACTACCTGCTCCCTTACTCACACAGTGCAGTGACTTCAGCACCGGACAGCGCCACAGATGACACTACCTGCTCCCTGACTCACACACAGTGCAGTGACTTCAGCACCGGACAGCGCCACAGATGACACTACCTGCTCCCTGACTCACACAGTGCAGTGACTTCAGCACCGGACAGCGCCACTGATGACACTACCTGCTCCCTGACTCTCTGGGTCTTTTTCAAACCAGCCACTACACCCTCTCCCTACCCACTACCCCTCCGTTTGCGCGGCCACGCGGAGGGTCCGCCATATTAAGTCCGTCCCAAACCAATTAGCGGGGAGTGGTAGTGGGTTATTAAACCCTCCGCCAGCGAGTCTGCACAGATGCCGACGTTCAGATCACGTGCAACACCTATTGTGTCCGGTCGTCATGGAAGAAGCAACCTATACAAATGTAAGTTCCGTGAACGTGCCTACAAACACTGCTCAAATTAAGATAGACATTTAATATCATCATACAAACATTAAGAACTTCAAATGAGGATCAAATATCAGCTTACTCTTCTTTCCTCCTTCAGTTTAGGTGTTTATTTATTGTAAAGTGTTTTATATTTACAGACACTGTTGCAAAAACTAAAGAATATTAAATCATGTTGCAGACAACTTCTCTCTGTTCATATTTATTTCTTCATTTTCTACTTTTGATGTCTTTGTCAAATCTACAACAAAGTTACAACAAATAAACATTTAGCTGCTCTGATGTTTAACAACAGTATATTGTCTGTGCGTTCATTAAGACAACCTGTTCTATGAAATTACAATAAATTAACTGAACATTCAATTATAAATTACAATGAAGAATGTAGGCTCCATCTGATAGTTGTGTTATTAGTCTACACTAATATAATTTACTGGAGAAGAAATAAGAAAAATATACATAAAGATTTTAACAGAATGCATTAGCTACAAAAAAAAAACTGTTCCTGCAAGACGCTGCTGAGAAACCATGGTAACACACACTTCCTGTTTCCGCCTGAGAGAGTGGAGTTTCTCCCAAAACCTGCCGATGTATTTCTACCCTACACCTTGATGAAGGGGACTTCATTCAGCTGCGAGTGTGACTTCTAACAGAGTGCACTCCGTCACGGAGGGGGAGGGTGTAGGGGTTGGTTTGAAAAAGGCCCACACACGGTGCAGTGACTTCAGCACTACCTGCTCAAATATGCAGGTAGTGCTTCAAATATTTGATTGTTTCTTGAAAATGTATGAATTTGTTGGTAGATTCCTCTTTCCAGGATTTTGAATTGTAATGGGAGTTTGGAGATTGGTCTAAAATGTGATCAAATGTTAGGATCTAGGTTAGGAGAGGCTGAACCACTGCATGTTTAAAATCTGTTGGGAAGCATCCTGTGGAGAGGCAGCTGTTGATGATGGAGAGGATGCTACAGTAGGACCGATAGTGCTAAATGTTTCTTCAGTAGGCGAGGGGGAATACAATCAGATGGGCATGTTGTGAGCTTCAAATGAAGGACTATTTCTGGCAGAGAGGAGAGCCATATTGGAGCACATTGATTAAAAACCGGCACAGCTGGGGCAGGGTCAGGCTGTGATGCAGAGGATGGTGGAATTTGCTAGTTAGTGTGGAAGAGACTGGAGAGGTGTGGTCAGATGGATTAGTCAGTGAGTTTATGGTTTTTAAAAAGAGCCTTGGGTCTGTTGGAGTTTTGTGTGAGATTAGAGAAGTATGTTATCCTTGCTGCTTTGACAGAGTCTTAACTGAGCAAGGGAATCTTTTAGCAAGTCATACGTGACTTGGACTTTGTGTTTTAATTTCTTTCTGCCTAACTACAGCTTCACTGGAGGGCGTGGTGTCATTGAGCCAGGGCGGAGATTTAGCTTTTTGCTTTCCTGGTCTTTAAAGGAGCAACTGACTTTATGATATTTGTGCAGGGGGAGGTAAAGAATGACAGCTTTTCATCTGGATTCAGATGGTCAGAAGGAAGCTCCAGGTGCTCCACTTTCCAAACAAGGACATCAGAGTGAACAACTCTCTTTTGAAATACATACATGCAAACACAAAACCATCAAAAAAAGCTCACTGTGACTTGATCATTTCTTTTGACAAACATGCAGCTGAGATTGAGGTTAAGAACTGATCTGTGAACAATGAAGATCTGACTCCCAGCCAGTGTTGGACACTAAGGAGACACCACGCTGCTGTCATATTACTGCATGTCTGTCAATCTTAGTTACTAACCACAGATTTTACTGGGAGCTCCTGAATCCTCAAGAGTGTTGGTGGGGACGGCCTGCTGCTTCTCCCATATGCTCTTTTGTAAAGCGTCTTGAGATAACATTTGTTATGAATCAGCGCTACATACATGATGATTGATTGATTGTCATAGGATCAAAGGCCTGAGTGTTGAGATCAGCCATTTTAAACTGTGATTAAACAGAATGTTTTAAATAGAATGGTAATGATTTCCTCTACTTTAGGATTGTCCACTTGTCATTGCTTGGCCTGGACAAAGAGCTATAGTTATAATCATGGCAGAGTTATGAGGAGACGTGACATCTCTCTTGTTATTAAAGTAGCAGTTTAGGGAGCACATGTTTGAGGTATTCACAGCTTTACAATCAGATGAACTGTTTCCATCACTCTCTCAGAACACTTCACACAAAGGATGTGGAGATGTGGATCCACTCTGAATGTGCAGGTGTCCAAGGAGACTGGGAAAACATAGATAGAGATCAACGAGGGAGGAACTGTCACAGCAGGCAAGTTTATCAGCATACAAGATGTTTAATGAGACTGTTCTTACGCAGGTCATCATCTTCAACAAACGCCGTGAGGGGGAAGCGTCACGCTTGAGACCTACAAGACTGCAATTACAAATCCCATACATGAGGACATTATGAAACGCTGTCTGCATTAGAGAGAGAGCTGAGCCAGTTTCTACCTAGCATAGAAATCTGGGGTAAAAGAGGCAAGAAGGTAGCTGTTTTCTTGACTGAGAGAATGATGGTGTCGATTGATTGGTTAATGAAAAGGAGAGATGAAGCTGAAAACCTGCTGAGAATCCTTATCTTTTTGACCTGGTGCGATGACAACATACATCATGGATGTGACTGTGCAGAGGAAAGCAAAGCAGAAACCCCTGCACTCATGGAACATGTTGCTTTGTCTTTCTGAGGATGATTGGTTGTTCACGTTGTGCCTCTTTTGACCTCATTTTGATAAAGTGATGGAAAATACGATTCTGTATATTGTGTTTTATTTTGAAATTGACCGGACGCTCTGTGTGTTTCTTTGTATGACTTCCTGTCCGGGTCGTTCTATTCTGTCCAGCTTGACGTATACTTTTAGCGTGCTCTGTCTAAAATAGACCTGCAGCGTATTTGAAACAGAGCGTAGCGGCGCTGGCGGCATGCTCCGCAGAGCGTAGTAGAAAGCTGGCTGTGGAATGTTGTTTTAATATTATATGTGAGGTAGGCTATACTCTAGCGTATAAAAAGAACTATTTTGTCGAACATGGCATGTCTTTTAGTCGAGGAGCCTGGAGATGAAGGGGCTGCATTCCACACGGAATAAGAGTCTATATTTACGTTGTTAATCAGATGTTAATTTAATTAGAGCTAATTAATAAACTAAACAGGATAAAGGAGAGAGGACATTTAGCCTATGTGTGTGACACCCGCATTATGTTGGGAATAAAACGATAGGCCTAATGCACATTCAAATAGACACTGAATGAAGTTTACTTTTTTTAATTTGTCAAATATGATTAAAACACCACCATGAGCTTGTTCTTATATTTCATTTTGTTTTAAAGTTGCTTTTCTTCTGCTGGATTTCATCTTAATGAAAATACATTTTAGGTTTAATACCATTCCACCAGTTTGGACCTGCGATATTATAATTCTGATGAAATATTAAATGAATAGACTTCATTACATGCTGACGCGAGCAGCCGTCGTACCCCACATCACTTCTCTCTCTCCTTTGCGCAGCAGCAGTGTTACTTTTTTCCCCTTATTAAAACCTGTTCATATTCGCCGTATGTCCTCATGAAGATGTAGGTTATATTTCGAGATGGTTAAAGTACGAGGATCTTTTTTTTGTCACCTGTTGCCATGGTGAATCGTAGTATCAGGGCTCCATTAATGTTGGCTTTTTATCCTCATAGTGCACGCGCTGAACACCGAGTGAACTTACTCAGAGTTGATTTAATGAACTTAAATCAGCTGATCTGGAACCGGAAACTCCCACCTGAGTTTCCCACCTGAGGGTAAATCAACTCAGAGCTTAGAGTTAGACTGAGAGTTTGTTGAACCGTCTTTCAGAAACGGGCCCCTGGACTTTAATGAACAAGAGCTTGAACAAGTTGTGAAGTTCATGGGGCATGACATCAGAGTTCAGCGGGACTTTTACCGACAGACTGACAAAACCTTTCAAATGGCAAAGATCAGTAAACTTGTGTTTGCAATGGAGCAGAGCACTGGGACCTTACAAGGGAAGAACCTCAACACAATCAATGTGTCATGATCCAACCCATGGCAGCCCCTCCCTTCCTCTTGTATGTTGTTAGTGTCCCTCTGTCTGTCTCCCCCCTCTGTTTCTCCTCCCCTGTGTGTCCTGAGTGCATGGCTGTGTGTGATGCATGTGGGTGTGGTTCTCTCTGCAGGCATTCCAGGTGACTGCAAGTGTTTTCCTAGTGGCTCCTTGTTTCCCTTTTTGGATTTTGAAAAGAAGTTTTTGTTTGCCTTTTGTCTTTTTGTTGAATTAAATATTTGATTGTGGTATCTGCAATGGGGTCCAGTTCCTTGTTTTCCACTTCATGACAGTTTCTTGCCCATGTGTGCAAGGCTTAGTCCTGCCTTGTTGCTGTTCTGCCTTCATGGGCAAACTTTTAAGATGTACAAGGACCTTTTATATGCCACCTGCACTACTGTAGATTTCTTTTTGAAAATTCAGCATATATCCACAAAACACAGGACCCTGGTGAAAACGTTTCCCTGTTGTGAGTGAATACTGTCATAAACCTGCGATGGACATGTTTTTATTTCACAATGATGGTTGTCTTAATTTCTGACTTGTGAAATTTTGAGGTAAAGCTTTGATTTTCTGTCTCTACCTTTTTGATCTCAGTATTTTGACTTTCTCATTTGGCCTCCATGACTTTAACTCGTCATTTGAACTTTCTTTAGGCCATGTTATATTTTCCTATTGTGTCCTATTTTCAATCTTCTGCTACTCTGTACTGTTTATATACGCCTTCCTAATATCACGTTCCAAACATTAAGCTGGATCCATGGTGTTTTAAACCACATGCTATTGAGACATGTATCCTGTGTTTGCCATGTAAACATGTCATTGATCATTTTCTCCATTATGTTGCACATGTTAATGCAGCTGGTCTGTAATGCCCTGGACTTGTACAATCTGTGTCTGGTTTGTAAATTAGAGCTATGACAGACTCATTCCAACTTTCTGTCAAAATGTCCACCCTCCCAAACGCTGTTATATAATTCAATTCAAACATCCTTAGATGGTTTATCTTTATTATTTATATCAAATCTGATCCTTGTGGTGCTAACACAATGGTTTCATTGAGTTCTGTTTTTGGATGTATCATTGATTTCTTCCTCATGCTGTAACATGACTTCATTCTCTGCTGATTTTACCTCCTTCACTGATATTTTCTCAACTCTGGATTTCAAGTTTTGTCGTACCACCTGCCGTCCCACTCCTCCCTGCCTCCCGTCATTGATCTGCTCCCAGGACCCGTCTTTCATACCCAGAAACCTCTCAGCTCCATTCACAATTATTTTGATTTTTTTCTGTTTTTTTGTTTCAACTGATGAGTTCAATTTATCACACAGGTCACACAACCAACGTATCCCTTGTCAGAGCTGGATTCATTTCCTCTTTTCAACCTACCATTGCTGTTGACATCTTGTGTCCTTCATCAGTTTCTTCCCTTCTGCGTTGTCCTTGAACCCTCTTCATAACCTCTGCTTAACTTACCCTGTGCTGCCCACCACAGTTACAACATAGCTTGTTATCTACAGTCTTCAAATCCACTCACCTCAGCCCCACAAATACTGTGTTTGAGCTTTTTCAAATCCTCATTGACAGGAATACCTGTTATACTCCTCGCACCACTCTACTCTCACCCACAACTCTTCTTTCACTCACCACTTTCAATCTGCAGAGCGTTATTTTTCTGTTCTACAGATTGACGTGTTGCCAATAAGCTTCCATCCCTTAAAGAACACGTGTGTTTATGAAACACACGTAAACATGTGAACTACAGAAAATGACCTGGGTTACAATCTCCCCCCTCTGAACTGCATGAGTCTCTGCATGCACATCTGATTTGGTAGGTACAGAAGTGAAATCAAATTGTAGATAGGGCCTGTAGGAATGAACTTATAACTCAAAGGTTCTCGTAGCTCATCGTAAGTGAGTTTACGAGGCCGACATCTCTCCATGATAGAACGCCCCACAGGATCAGGACCTGGTGTTACACTATCGATGCTCTCAACTACAGAATCTGTTCTGCCATTGTTTGTGTCATCTATGATAGGTGCATGTGTCACTACAAGTTGGGGGATATCAATGATGACATGGTCTGGTGCTCTACAGTGTGAAGCATGAGGTGCAACTACTCTCAAAATTAGTAGGGACTTCAGGTTAGGGCTCCTCATGACAGGGCTCAAGGGTGGTTGAATATTAGTGGAGCTACATGGCTGTTGGATGAAAGGACCTCTGGTCATGATCTCAGGCATCTGAGGGCTTGGATACAGTTCCTCCTCATCACTGTAGAGTTCCTTTTTCTGAACATTGGCATCCTCCAGGTAAACACTCTTCATCATACACACATTAGCTTCTTTAAGAGAAGTCGGTTTGATGAGTGCCCACATGACTATTTCTCATTTGAAGTTGCATTGCTCCTCTAAATCGTCACTGCAGGACCAGGCGGCAGAGGCTTGATGCATTATGGGCAGATTTGGGACTCGTGAAATGTTTGGTCAGCCGCACATAAAAGAAACAGACGGCACTGAGAACATCTATCATTTCAGCTCTGGGCATTACAAAAGGTCTGGCTTGGCTGCTACATGAATAACTTCAGTTTAGAGATTATGAGGATCCTTACCAAACTCCAAACTGACTCATATTTGAAAAAAGGGAGCAGATTTATTCTGATATCAACCAGAGAATTGTCTTTGAACTGGCAGGGGTGTGAAGCATATAGTGCTTAACACGTAGCTCCCTCTAGTGGAGGATTCTAGAGGTTATTTGTTTTGAACACAAAACAGATCTTTGTGTGTGTTGGAAAGAAACTCGGATTAATACACGAGTAATCATTTCTTTGACTTTGTTATTAAAAAGAGTTCCTGCAGAGTGAATAGACCTTTTCTTTGCAGCAAATATTCTCAAGCTGTCATTAGAACACTTTGTTTGATTGCATTGGATCCAAAGTTGGATTGAAGGATGTTGTAAACGACCTGTGTCTTCAAGTGAGTGTTATATGCTTTATAAAAAGTTTAGATTTGAAAAGGTTTGTGACACATTATCCTGGAGAAATGTAAGCTTTGATTTAGTCAGAGATCATTTGTATAGCACTCTATAACAGTGCAGGGACTTCTCATGATGTGGAGAACATTTTTACAACAGCTCAAATGAATTGTCATATTGGGTTGAAAATGTTGTATTGAAGGAGCAGAGGCACAATGACTCTCCACTGTGGATCTTTCTCCAAAAGAACAGAGAGATGGCTTTCTACAGATATTTTACCAACATGTTCTTGAAATTGTAAATGTGATCAACTCCTCTGTTGAGTGAGATGGATTTCACGATTGCATCATATCGGGTCTGATAACAGCAGCAGAACATCAACTTCAAATGAAATAATTCAGAGTCAGGATATTAAACATTTTAGAGAAACGCTGTTTGTTCCTTAATAAGGTGATATTATTAGGATATATCAATGAGCCCTACATCCAAATAAAGATAAACAGCTGACAGGAAAGATTATTCATGGATCCATATTTATTCAGATTTGTTTTTGCAGCTGACTCTTTGTAAACATCGGGCCAACCTCTTGCGTTGTCTCCAAACTCCTCTTCAAATGGAGTCAGCTCCTCTGTTTGCTTTGAGGTCTCAGCTGAAACAAACAATCAAATGGTTTATTCAAAAAGAAACTTCATTTACTGTCAGAAGAATGTTTCTCAAAGTGAGCCATGTTTTCTTATATATTCAGTGTCTATAGAGGCGTTTTCATGAAGTTACCATTGACACTTGTCTCTTGTCTTTTCTTCATCTCTCTCGTCGTCGGCCGTTTCATTCAACCTCATCCCGTGTGTTTCCTCTGCGCTGCTTCCGGTCTCTTCTGTTGTGTTGTTCGTGGCTCTTCTTTTGGTTTCAGCTCCTGTTCCTGAAGAAAATACACATCAAAAAGGATCCCATGCTACAAACAAACATTGTGTAGGAATCAAACTCGCCTTTTTTCTAGAGCCCACCTGTCTGCTGAGAGAATGAATCAAAGAGACGCTGTGACATTCAATG
Source organism: Tautogolabrus adspersus (assembly GCA_020745685.1). Classification (NCBI taxonomy): domain Eukaryota; kingdom Metazoa; phylum Chordata; class Actinopteri; order Labriformes; family Labridae; genus Tautogolabrus; species Tautogolabrus adspersus. Next base: position 15,084 of record CM036544.1, read on the forward strand.
AACCAAAAGTTCATTTTGATGAAAACAAATGTAGCTCACATCACGTGACCTGATATCATGTGACCTCATTAATCATCAGATCACATGACGAGACAACACATGACAACAGAACGCATAAAGACACAACACACACAAGACAACACACGACATGAATAACAGCACACATTTACACATGACACACAAACACACCATCATACAACACAAGAAAAAGATGAGAAAACATCCCAACGTCACATAATGACACAACACATAGCAGCACACATTTACACATCAACACAGCATCCTATGAAGAAACATCACATCACATTTATATCCCTTTACTATTCTTTCAAGTTTCCAGTTTTCTATTTGTTCCGTCGTCACGTTAAGGTTTGAAGAGCCCGAGTTTAGCGTATTTGGACGAGACGAGGAGTTGAAGAGGAGCAAGAGGTTACCAACAAAAACGTACCAAAAAGTGACCTGACAGTCTGAGCCCGTTGTTAGTTCACGAGCTTGTTGCCAGAATAAGTGGACAACAAACCTGAATCTCAAACACGAGCTGTAACAATCAATGACAAACACTAAACAAGATATCAATTCATGTTCAGTGAGTAAATACACTGAGATGTGCCTACAGCCAGAGCAATGAGAAGTTCATAGCAACAACATTAATAGATGTTGTCACTGTGATATAACTCACTGGTCTGTTGCCTTTTTAAAGCCCGTTGTTACCTGGAGCCTCAGGTGCATTATAACCAAATGCCAGCAAACACCAGATAACCAAACAGTCTGTGCCTATGGCTAATTGAAATGCTGGACAAATAGCTAGTGAGCAGAATGTTTATGACATTGATGTAGTATGATCCTGAAGTTCACTAAGATGCAAGAGTGCATAAAACATAGCAGACTTGCTGCTTACCCGCATTAATGTCAAAGGTTAGAGCAGCAGGAGAATGGCAGGTACCAGGAACTCAAAGTACCTGCTCTTCTCATCTGACAATGCTGACAACCATGCACGTTACAATTCAAACAATGTAGCAAGGTACAGTTAGCTTATATTGCTATCATACTTCATATTCAGGTGTCTTTTTTTAAATTTCAGTTATTGCTGATGTGACCATATTTGGACATGAGGAGGAGGAGCTGGAGAGGAGCAAGAAGTTAGCAAGTTATCAGACCAAAAGTCTGGACATCACAGCCACAGACTGGGACGTAAACACCGTGATGTAAACATTGGTCTGTTGCCTTTTTAAAGCGTTTGTTACCTGGAGCCACAGGTGACCATGTTCTGAGCAGAGGGTGGAGCTGAGGAGGAGCGTTATATGAGAACCACTTTATGCAGGAGATAAATAAGGTGAAATTACACATTACTAGATTTTTTTAATTCAAATGTTTCTTCTGTGTCCTTATTTGGACATGAGGAGGAGGAGCTAGAGAGGAGCAAGAAGTTAGCAAATGCTAAGCTATCAGACCAAAAGTCTGGACATCAATTCATTAGCTGCTAAAACAGCTAGTTTCCAGAATGAGTTTCTACATGTAGTTATAGTAGGTGAGAACATCACAAACACATCACAGCCATAGACTGTAAAATGGATGTAGCCACTGTGATATAACCCTGGGTTTTGTTAAGCCTTTTTAAGCCTTTACCTGGAGCCACAGGTGACCATGTTGTGAGCAGAGGGTGGAGCTGAGGAGGAGCGCTGTATGAGAACCACTACGTATATGCAGGAGATGCTGATTAAAATGCTGAAATATATATGTTTGAAATTCAACAATTTCTTCTGTGACCATATTTGGAGGAGAGGAGGAGCTGGAGAGGAGCGAGATGTTAACAAGTGCAGAGTGATCAGACCCATCAGTAAGTGCCCTAAGAGCCAAAAGAGCTAAAGAGAGAAAACAACAAGAGGAGGGAGAGGAGGAGGGAGAAGAGGAGGGAGAAGAGGAGGGAGAAGAGGAGCGAGAAGAGGAGGGAGAGGAGGAGGGAGAAGAGGAGGGAGAAGAGGAGCGAGAAGAGGAGGGAGAGGAGGAGGGAGAAGAGGAGGGAGAAGAGGAGCGAGAAGAGGAGGGAGAGGAGGAGGGAGAAGAGGAGGGAGAAGAGGAGCGAGAAGAGGAGGGAGAGGAGGAGGGAGAAGAGGAGGGAGAAGAGGAGCGAGAAGAGGAGGGAGAGGAGGAGCTGGAGAGGAGCGAGATGTTAACAAGTGCAGAGTGATCAGACCCATCAGTAAGTGCCCTAAGAGCCAAAAGAGCTAAAGAGAGAAAACAACAAGAGGAGGGAGAGGAGGAGGGAGAAGAGGAGGGAGAAGAGGAGGGAGAAGAGGAGCGAGAAGAGGAGGGAGAGGAGGAGGGAGAAGAGGAGGGAGAAGAGGAGGGAGAAGAGGAGCGAGAAGAGGAGGGAGAGGAGGAGGGAGAAGAGGAGGGAGAAGAGGAGCGAGAAGAGGAGGGAGAGGAGGAGGGAGAAGAGGAGGGAGAAGAGGAGGGAGAAGAGGAGGGAGAAGAGGAGCGAGAAGAGGAGGGAGAGGAGGAGGGAGAGGAGGAGGGAGAAGAGGAGGGAGAAGAGGAGCGAGAAGAGGAGGGAGAGGAGGAGGGAGAAGAGGAGGGAGAGGAGGAGCGAGAAGAGGAGGGAGAGGAGGAGGGAGAAGAGGAGGGAGAGGAGGAGGGAGAAGAGGAGGGAGAGGAGGAGGGAGAAGAGGAGGGAGAGGAGGAGGGAGAAGAGGAGCGAGAAGAGGAGGGAGAAGAGGAGGGAGAGGAGGAGGGAGAAGAGGAGGGAGAGGAGGAGGGAGAAGAGGAGGGAGAGGAGGAGGGAGAAGAGGAGGGAGAGGAGGAGGGAGAAGAGGAGGGAGAAGAGGAGCGAGAAGAGGAGGGAGAGGAGGAGGGAGAAGAGGAGGGAGAGGAGGAGGGAGAAGAGGAGGGAGAGGAGGAGGGAGAAGAGGAGCGAGAAGAGGAGGGAGAAGAGGAGCGAGAAGAGGAGGGAGAGGAGGAGGGACAGGAGGAGGGAGATGAGGAGGGAGAGGAGGAGGGAGAAGAGGAGCGAGAAGAGGAGGGAGAAGAGGAGGGAGAAGAGGAGCGAGAAGAGGAGGGAGAGGAGGAGGGAGAAGAGGAGGGAGAAGAGGAGGGAGAGGAGGAGGGAGAAGAGGAGGGAGAGGAGGAGGGAGAAGAGGAGCGAGAAGAGTAGGGAGAGGAGGAGCGAGAAGAGGAGGGAGAGGAAGAGGGAGAGGAGGAGCGAGAACAGGAGGGAGGGGAGGAGGGGGGAGAAGGGAGAGGAGGAGAGGAGGAAGAGGAGGAGCTCACTTGAAGGTCAAGGAGCAAGGGGTTAGAGGGACAGCCAGGAGGAGAAACAGAAGGGGACCTGAGTGGATCATCTCTCAAAAGATCAAAGTGCACACTCTAAAAAAAATTCAAGTTCCTGAACCAAATGTCTTTCACTGTTTCTTTCACAACACAATAAAACATTTGAGATGTTTAAGCAGTCAAAGGCCTGAGAAGTAAACAGATCAATATTTAGTTTGTCAAAAGATCACCATAGAAGCAGCTGCTAAAATGATCAAGGCTTTCAAGAAAGTTCACTTTGGAATATGTCCAAATCTTTTCCATAAAGAACTTGAATAAAGGTCAGTATTTAATGTTCAACAAACTAAACTATCAGATAACTACAAGTAAGACTTTTACTGACACTTCAAGTTGTTAAGGAGCAGTGATTTACTTTAGGCTTTGAAACAAGATTTCAATCCTTCTTGAGATGAAATACAAACCAACTGCTGAGTTTAAAGGAAATAAGTGATGAATTAGCTCTGCAGGAGATAAAGGAGAGCTAGGAGGAGTTACAGGCGGGGACCTGGGTGATGAACCTCCTGAAGAACCGGCTGAAGGCGGGATCCTCCTCAGGATCACCCTCGGGCTGGACCAGCCTGGGTCCTGGACGAGGGTGTAGGCCATCCTGAATCCAGGGTGCGTCTAAAGACAGAAACAATCCCAAAATGTAAAGCTGTGATAAACTGAAGAATATGTTTTCTAAAAAAGAAAGTCCTCACATCCTCACACTATAAAGTTATGAGCAACAATCAATAATAATTCATTGACATTATTAAAAGTCAGAAATACAAAGACACATTTCTGAGTATTTACAGTAGAAAGTCATGTTTCTCTTCAGCATGTTCTCTATTCTCTTATTGTTGGTTTAATGTGCTTCAACCATCAACATATTGAAGTTTACACTCACAGAGATTCATTTAGGATCAAACTTCAACTTTCTTTCACTGTTTCTTTCTCAACACAATATAAATCAAACACTTAGAGATCATGACAGAAACATGTTTTCATATTTGTTTGTGACAAAACGTGAATAGTGTTAAAAACCTCTGATTTGAGTCCATGTTATCTTTGATGTGCTATAATAGAAAGGTTTGATGGTGTGGACAGTAAAACAGGCCTCATTTGATTCAAAGCATCCCTCTTACGTCCTGCATGCTCAAACACTTGTCGATTGGAGGAGAAACGTTTTGGATGAAGATAATATACACTGAAAATATGACACTTTTAACCACTTTGGATATTTGCTGCTGTATCTGAGTTTGTTTTTGTTGGAATAAATTCCTGTTCCTATCTCGTCTATCACCTGGCAACCTGCAGCAGGTTACTAGGGAGATTTAAAATGCAGTTTATTTTTAAAACGCACATAGGCCTAACCTTTGGCCTATTTTAAAAGTTTACAACACGTAGATTAAAAATGAGCGATAGGCCTACTCGTCCAGAAATAACAGAAATAAAGACGATGAATTATGAACCTAACGATGAGAAAATAAGAAACCATGAAAATTGAGATCAATGCACATTATGCCAACATCTGTGGCAAAGTTAGCCTCCTTTCATTAGGCTAGTTCTTTTGTGGGTCCTATTTGAACTGGACCTGGTCTGAAGGCCTTCAAATAAACGCTTTGTGTTACTATTTTGACTTTCTGTCAAATGTCTGTCATGTGTAGGCTAATGTGAGTAGGCCCTACCTTCTAAATGTCCTTCATTTACTTTATCAGTCACACGCCTCGTTTAATCTCAATGTTCCGATCGTGTCGACAGTAAAACAGGTCGTTTTATTCAAATAATCAATCTTACGTCCTCCATGTTGACACTCTGGAGTTTCAGGATGATGTTCAGTCGATGTTTGGAGAGCAAAAGTCCTTAATGAAGATCTTTGTCGAAGAAATCCTTGAAAATATCAAACTTTGAAACCACTGTGAATATTTATTCTCAGTGCGATTTGTTTCAAATGACTTTGAGTTTGTTTTTGTTCAAATTAGTTAATTTTCTAATCTTGTCTCCTGGCAACCTGGGTTACTATGGAGATTTAAATGAACTTTGGACAACTCCTTTAACACCCAACAATTATAATAACTTCACATTATTTATTTGAATGTATTTAAATCTCCAATCTCTATTTTTTTATAAAAATATCAACAAACTGGAACTTATTTTTAGCTAATTAATTTTTCAAATCATTTCCCCTGAATCTTTTAGTCTTTAAATGAGCCTGAAGATAGGGACCTCTACAAATACAAAACACAGTTTTTCTTGATTTGATCCTATCACTGATTAACCCCCTCTTCCAAAAAAGGCCACAAGATGGCGCTGTTATTCAGGTGGCTGAAGTTATCTGTGAGCTTTGTGCCCCACCCTCATAATATTAGTACTTAAAGGCTGACCAAAGCACACATGTTTTTGCTGTCACCTCTACTTATCTTTGTCTGGTAGGCCTATTTGAACATTTCTTGCTTTGATAAAGATGTAAGGACTGCCACTTTGATTTCTAAAGCTCTTTTACAGACAATCTATATCACTGCTAGTGTCAACTTACAGTATAATGCAAGCAAGACAAGTGTCATCTCCTTAAAACAAAAAAACCTGTCAACTGCTCATATAAACCTGAGGTAGTTCACCCTCTGACCAATAGACTGCGACATTGTGCATTTGATAGGATTCTGGTATGTGTAGAATATGAATCAATAGGCATTAGTGGGATACAAAGGTCATCTCAGCTGCATAGAGACCTAACGCAGTATGTAGCTAATTCACCACAAAGGTCATCAAGGGGTAAAAAGTCATTCTTGACTATTTGTGTTTTTATTTTTCAGTCAGAGGAAAGAAAGAAGAGAAAGAAGAAGAACAAGTGATCTCAGGGCAAAGAATTGAAGAAGTTCAAGCTAACTCTTCCAACCATCCAAGAGGAGGGCAATGTTTGTACCACGAAAAGTGGCAGGAGCAGGCAGCAGCAGACACCCTGGATGAATACCAGGCAGCAGCAGCAGACACCCTGGATGAATACCAGGCAGCAGCAGCAGACACCCTGGATGAAGACCAGGCAGCAGCAGACACCCTGGATGAAGACCAGGCAGCAGCAGCAGACACCCTGGATGAAGACCAGGCAGCAGCAGACACCCTGAATGAAGACCAGGCAGCAGCAGACACCCTGGATGAAGACCAGGCAGCAGCAGCAGACACCCTGGATGAAGACAGGTATGTTTTGATGACGTGCTGGTGGCATCCTCTCCATCTCCAGACTCACCACACAACCAGCAGAGGGAGCCAGAGCTGCTTGCCACAGAGCCCTGTGAGACAAACACGAGCACTGAGGTGGATAAGAAATCGATGACGATGAAGGAATATGAAAGATAAGATGAGATCAGAACCCCCCGATCTGAGATTTCCACCTCGTACTCCACCAGGGTCTCTGTGGCAGCAACTGGCTCCCCAGGTTTTATTACAATTACAATTCACTTAGCAGACGCTTTTTATCCAAAGCGACGTACATCAGAGAGTAAGTACAACACTAATCCATTCATACAACGCCAGGGTTAAGTGTCTTGCCCAAGGACACATCGGACATGCTGTTGCTCAGCTGGGGATCGAACCCTGGACCTTCTGGTTGAGAGTCGACCACTCTACCAACTGAGCCACAGCCGTCCTTAATAACTGGTGTCTAATTCAGAAACTGTTTTTGTGTTTTTGTTCCGCTTCCTGGGGACCATCATCTTCCAGGACCTCGAGCGGGAGCTGAACATCACCTCCCTCATCAAGAAAGGACAGCAGAGGATGTACTTCCTACGTCAGCTGAAGAAGTTCAACCTGCCACAGACCGTGATGGTTCACTTCTACACTGCCATCATAGAGTCCATCCTCTCCTCCTCCATCACAGTCTGGTAAGCTGCAGCCACAGCAAAGGACGTATCAGCCGCTCTGCAGAGAGGGTGATTGGGTGCAACCTGCCATCTCTCCACGACCTGCACGCCTCCAGGACCCTGAGGCGTGCAGCTGAGATTGTGGCCGACCCCTCAAACCCCAGACGTGGACTGTTTGAGACCCTTCCCTCCCCTTCCCCCAGGTTTTGATCCATCGGAAACAAAACCTCTCGCCACCAGAAAAGTTTCTTCCCCTCTGCTGTCAGCCTCCTGAACAATGTCCCTGCCCTCCCCTCTCCCCTCCCATCACACAGAGTCTCATCAGCCCCACAGTCAGAGAACATCACAGTAATATGAAGGCTAAAACTGATTGTATGTGTTACATAGATAGATAGATAGATCGATACTTTATTGATCCCGAGGGAAATTCAAGGCATCCAGTAGCAGTATACAAACATGCAAGACACATAGCAATTGTTACCATAAACACACCTTCTCCACGAAAAGAGCTCTTGTCCACTCCCTAGGGAAACAGGAGTTCTTCGTTGACCTCAATGTCCCTGGTTGCGAGGAAAAGTATGAAGTCTTTTTCCTCCCCGTCCGTGTCCACAGTATACAACCTGGGCCTTAGGTTGGCTGCTGCTTTGGAGTGGATAGATAGATAGATAGATAGATAGATAGATAGATAGATAGATAGATAGATAGATAGATAGATAGATAGATAGATAGATAGATAGATAGATAGATAGATAGATAGATAGATAGATAGATAGATAGATAGATAGATAGATAGATAGATAGATAGATAGAAATACTTGTACTTCCTCTGACAGATTCCTGGTGTACCACACCGTCAACACCATCCTGAGGCACGAGGATAAGACACTCCATGGGGACTGCAAGCACTTCATGGACTTCATTGGGTCTCTGCAGAAAAGCTGCTCCAAGCAAGTGAGCAAAGAGATCAGCAAAAAGAGGTAAGTTTAATTGTTTGCACCCATTCCACTGGATTAAGCTACAGATATGTGAGCAATGTGGCAGGTAGTGTTCTGATTTGTTAATTCATTTGATCTTTATTCTCATAGGTATAGCATGTTGACTGAGACTCTTCAGCTGACACCACGCGACTGCTTGGCTGTGCTGAGGGCTGCCAAGAAGGACTTCTTGGGAGTGATGGAGAAGCTGCTCAGGGACAAACGTTCAACCCTGGAGTCAAGTGAGAGCATTCTCTTGGTGTACTATCTGGAGACAGTGGTGATACTGAAACACCTCCAACGACCAGGCGTGGTGGAGCACATGACTGTGAGTATTATTGTGCTCCTTCTGTGTTCAATGTCACCAAATTTCACCTGACAGTTTTGCCATTGCCCTTACTGATCAATGTGACATTCTTGTTGTGTGCAGGTGCAGGAGTGGAGTATGAGACAGACAGACACGGAGGGCAACACCATCATTGGAGTGAAAGAGCACAGGACTGCAACACGACAAGTGGCCACGTTTGCCCTGTCACAGGAGGAGGAGTGTGTAAGTTCATCACATTTCCTGTGAGAATCTGTCAGAACCTGTTCCAAAGCAGAAATGAATCTTGATTCCTATTTTTCCTCTGCCAACAGTGGTTTGACATGTACTTCACACGGGTGCGTCCACAACTCCTGAACTCCAAGAAGCGCAAGAGGGGCGACACAGAGGATGAGGAACGATTCTTCATCTCCAGCACGGGGAGGCCAATCTACAATGCCTCCAAGGACCTGAAGCGGCTGCACTCAAAGTAAGCTAACCATCATGGTTCATTTCCCCTCCAATATGTACTTCTATTAATAGCTGTCTCAGAGATGTGTTAACAAATGTCATATTAATATACTGTTTTAAACTTGCATTTTAGATACAACCTTCAGCCAGTGACCAGCCAGCTGGCACGCAGAGTCTTCGAGACGGCCACCAAGACGGATGCTATTGTGAGGGCCAGTATTCGCTGGCTGCCCTGGCTGGTGATTCAGGGTAAGCATCTTTTATACTTGTCAACACAATAAATACAATCAACCATTTGAAAACATAATCAAAGCCACCATCATTTATATGTAGGCACACTGAACACTAATCTTAAACTCTTCTTATAATGATCTTTTTTTATGTAGTGCTGAGTCTCCAGAAGAGGGTTCCAGTAGGGGTGTCCGTGACTCTGCCCGAGATGCTGTCAACAAGTGTGGAACAAAGATGGACATCCAAGCAGCATATGACAGACTTCTGGAAACACACCCGGTGAATCTGGAAGGGGACGTACCAAATATTATCGAGCGCAAAGCGGTGTCCGTCAAATTTCAGCGGAAGATGTACGAGCGTTGGCTGAAGGCCCAGATGAGACTGCGTGTGCAGCATGTTCTTGGTGAGAATTTGTTTTTCAACATTTAATAACATTTTTTCATGTAACAATGCTATGTACATGATTCAAAGTTGTCAATTATAGTCTTCTTGACTAACAAAACCTATCTTCTTGACAGCTTACTTCTGCCGACGTCGCCCAACTGAGAACCGAGTCAGCGCCTGGATAGCGAAGCAGGGATGGAAGATCAACCTCCCCATTGCTGCCAAGATCGTCAAAGAGTGGAAGCCCTCAGGATCCGAAGACACGGTGATGGACTCTAATCAGATCAAGAAATTCACCAATTCACAGAAGTGGAGAGGACTTCTAGTGAAAGACATTGAAGGAAAGGGCAAGGGTGTCATTGCAACCCGAATTTTCCAGACTGGTGAGGTGGTCTGTGACTACCATGGGCGGGTCATCACAGCCGAAGAGGGCGAGGATATTCACAAGAACACCAGTGAGGAGGAGACTGGATACATGTTCTTCTACAAGAACAAAAAAGGACAGCCCATGTGCATCGATGCACATTCAGCTTCCTGTGAGTGCCACCCTGAACAGCAGACTGTTGGCAGGTTCATCAACCACTCCAAAGCAGCAGCCAACCTAAGGCCCAGGTTGTATACTGTGGACACGGACGGGGAGGAAAAAGACTTCATACTTTTCCTCGCAACCAGGGACATTGAGGTCAACGAAGAACTCCTGTGTCCCTAGGGAGTGGACAAGAACTCTTTTCGTGGAGAAGGCTCAAACCTTGCTTGGCTCTCTTAGATTTGCTCCTCCTCCTGCATTATCTTTGAGACATTTTGCCTTGTTCGTGTTCCAGCCCAGGGAAACGGATCAGGGCAACCCCCCCCCTGCTTTCCAACACAGACTCTCACCTTGTTTGTGTCCCAGAACTCTGTGAATAGTTGTAAATATTTGTGCATTATCATCTTAAGACTTCTCTAGATGTAAAAGTCAAATCTCTGTGCAGCAAACAATAAAGTTGTTGTGCTCTAACTTTAACTGTCTCACATCACACAGACTGTCATCAGCCCCACAGTCAGAGAACATCACAGTAATGTGAAGGCTGAAACTGTTTTTATGTGGTACAAGAACGCTCACTGGACTTACATTTATTTTCTTACATGCACTCTATTGCACCTTTTGTACATTTTGTTTTTTTAATTATTTTTTTTATTTGACATTTTTAAATTCTATTTTATATATTGTAATTGCTTCTTCTAGTTCATTATTTAAGTCTTGCTAGTTCTGTTTTATTTCCTTTGTTAAATGTATTTATGTGTAAATGTACTTGGCAATAAACCCGATTCTGATCCTGATTCTCTGTGTATGTTTTTTTATGAAACTCAGGTATAATTTTAGTCAAGTTTTGAATGACAGCTGAAACATGTGGCTGTCTGAAACCTACTCTCACACTCTATCTGGTCAGCTGTCTGTGTATCTCTAATACAAATGCAAATGTCCGCCATCCCCCAAAGGGCTGCTGCTGGAGAGCAGGAATCGTGTTAGGTCTCTAGCGCCAACCAATGCTCACAGCCTAGATGACACAAAGGCAAACATTTAAAAAAAAGAACAACCTCTTGTTATATTATCATGTTTGTATAAGGCAAAATCAGAGGTGGAAGAACAAGTTAGAATATAGGAAAAAATCCTAAGATATCCTAACCCTAACCCCCCTTGATCTAAGGCTTGTCAGCCATCATAGCGTTCCCCAAGAGGACGCTGCTCCCTCTGCCTAACCTAACAAAGAAAAGAAAACTCTCCGGGAGAGTTTGCATTACCGCACTGGACGCCTCGCGACCCGACTCCCTTTCGATCGTCCGGGGGCGACGTAGGCCATCGCCCCACCCTTCTGAATGGCATTCGCCCATCTCTTAGGACCGACTGACCCATGTTCAACTGCTGTTCACGTGGAACCCTTCTCCACTTCAGCCTTCAAAGTTCTGGTTTGAATATTTGCTACTACCACCAAGATCTGCACCTGTGGCGGCTCCACCCAGGCCCACGCCCTAGGCTTCCGTGCTCACCGCGGCGGCCCTCCTACAAATCACGGCATAACCCTCGCAGCTCCTGTTGCCAGCGACAGCCGGGTATGGGCCCGACGCTCCAGCGCCATCCATTTTCAGGGCTAGTTGATTTGGCAGGTGAGTTGTTACACACTCCTTAGCAGATTACATTTTCCGTAGCCGTCCTGCTGGCTATATTGACCAACACCTTTTCTGGCGTCTGATGAGCAAAGGCATCGGGCGCCTTAACCCGGCGTTCGGTTCATACCGCAGTGCCAGTTCTGCTTACCAAAAGTGGCCCACTAGGCGGCTTGCATTCCACGCCCGGCTCCAAGCCAGCCAGCCGGGCTTCTTACCAATTTAAAGTTTGAGAATAGGTTGAGATCATTTTGGCCCCAAGACCTCTAATCATTTGCTTTTCCAGACAAAACTGCGAGACTCTGAGCGCCAGCTATCCTGAGGGAAACTTCGGAGGGAACCAGCTACTAGATGGTTCGATTAGTCTTTCGCCCCTATAACCAGGTCGGACGACTGATTTGCATGTCAGGACCGCTACACATCTACACCAGAGTTTCCTCTAGCTTCGCCCTGCCCAGGAATAGTTCACCATCTTTTGGGTCCTATTGCACCACAGGGTTTCGAGTGCACCCTCTGACTCGTGCGTGCGTTAGACTCCTTGGTCCGTGTTTCAAGACGGGTCGGGTGGGTTGCCGACATCGCGTTGACCCCTGATGCCTGTTGTACGTGAGCTGATCCCCACCCGGGCAACGCAATGCGGTCAGGGCATACTGAGGACAGTCCACCCAGGTTGACAGTCACGACGGGAGCGAGGGGCCCCGTCCCTCCCCAAACAATGAGAGAAGGCGCAGCGAGCACTTACTCCACGGCCCCTGGAAGCGGCAAGGTCCGGGCGGGGGGCGCTGTAAAGCTTGCGGTTGAGACCGTGAGCCACCTTCGCCCCGAGCCTTTCCAAGCCGACCTAGAGCACGTCTTGGTGCACCACCACAGAGGAAATGCGCCCGGCGAGGGCCAGCACAGCATGGGCGGGGGTCCCACAAGGGGATCCCCACGCACCGAGTGGCCGTCCCTTACCCGCCGTGTTGAATCCAACGGGCGGACCCCACCGGATTACCTCTCAACAATTTCACGCCCTCTTTAACTCTCTCTTCAACTTCTCAACTTTCCTTTAAGGTACTTGTCGACTATCGGTCTCATGCTGGTATTTAGCCTTAGATGGAGTTTACCCCTCGCTTTGGGCTGCATTCCCAAACTCTGACTCCGAGAAGACCAGACCCCGGCATGACGGGGGCCGTTACCGGCCTCCCACCATCCACGGGCTGAGCCTCGATCAGAAGGACTCCGAGCGACCCCGAGCGACACCAGGCAAGCGGTCTTCCATACGCCACATTTCCCACGCCTGCCTGTCGGACGGGGATTTGGCGCTGGGCTCTTCCCTCTTTGCTCGCCGCTACTGAGGGAATCCTGGTTAGTTTATTTTTCTCCCCTTAGTAATATGCTTAAATTCAGTGGGTTATCTCGTCTGATCTGAGGTCGAAGTCGAATTGGCCAACCTTCTCCGGAAAGAAGAGGCTCACAGACTCTGGTTCAACCGGTTACTCCCGCTGCCGATGACAAGTGACTGACCGGGGGGGCGTCTAACGCGCACTACCATGCAACCGCGCCAGAAAGCGTCCCGCTTGGACTGCACTTAGGAGGACAAAGGCGCCTGAAGCCGCCTGCAACGCTCCAGCTGTGGAAGAAGAGGGTATCCCTCTTCCCCAGTGGGGGGCGGGGGGGGGGGATACCCTTGTCTTACGAGTGATCCACCGCTAAGAGTTGTTATTCTTTTGGTTTTCATGGAGGCCACAGTTTGGAGACAAGGAATTATGGGTTACACAAAAAAGCTCCATCCCATCAGTATCCACCCCCCGAGAAGGGACGGAAGCCTGACGGGGTAGGAGACATGAAACCTCCGGCCTCCCTCCGGAGGTGCACGGAAGTCTGGCTAGGGTGAGACCGACATTCGCAACCCCCCTCCGCTGATCCCCTCCCTTGGCCGCGCCTGCACGGCGGGTCCCATCAGCCCTCAAGAGCAGGCAGCGGGGCGCGATGGGAGGGGAAGTCTTAAAGGGGGAAACGGTGGGTCATTGTCCGTTGGAGGCACCTGCTCCAGACAAGGTTAGGTTTTTCGATTTCAGGCGCCCCGGATCATTACCGGTTTGAAGACCCCCTGCGGCGAGGCCGCGTGGCCCTCTCGGTCGGCAACGCCAGAATCCACCCGATCCACCAAGCCCCCCCAAACCACGCCATCCCCGTCGGCTTGGAAGTTCGGAGACAAGCTGACCGACCGAGGTGCCACGTGGCCTCGGCGCATGAGATCAGGAGCTCCATCTGAGATTTCCACCTCGTACTCCACAAGGGTCTCTGTGGCAGCAACTTGGTCCCCAGGTTTTATTAACTGGTGTCTAATTTATTTATTATTTTTGAAAAGACAAGCATTAACTGACTAAATCTATTAGATAATCATGAAGTGTTCGCCTTTTCATCCTTTAATCTCAAATCTTAAATCTAATCGTCGACCTCTCTCACTAATACTGCCATGAAACATCTGTTACCTAAACCAGCTGATTGATTGGAGCCTATTTAAGAGCATGAAGGGAACATGGTTGTGATTTACGTCTCAGAAAGTGTAAAGATCCAGCCTGGCTGAAAGATTTTGCAGCCCGTGCCTTCAAAAGAGAGCGCATCTTTAAGGTGTGACGAATGACTGATCAGCAATGTGTTTACAGAATTGCTGCAACTATCTTATTCACTGTAACGGCATCTAAGCCCCCAGACACACCGCTCTTTTTACCTTTTGGGGCCATCTCCTAAAAACTTCTACGTGTCTCCACGTCGCCGCTCTGGTCCTGATACACCAATCGATTGGATGTCCTTATATGGAGAGATGGGGACGTGGTAGTATGCTGATTGCAGGTTGCGGGCACGCGCCTGATGATTTAGAATGATTCTGATTCACTAACATAAATCCGACGGTGATTTTGCGTAAGCACTTATTTCATGCGCAGAGTAAGAATATCTCTACGCACATGTTAGTGAATGAGTCCCAATGACTGCAGAGTTTGACTCCCTCCACTTCCCTTCTGCTTCTCTTGATCTTATCAGGACCTTGAGATGAGCTCCAATGTTTCAACTCATTTACCATCTCAGTCTTATAACTTTATCATCCTTCACTAACAGACTCTCTCGTGGACCTTGAGTCAGATTGTTTAACGTTATTCAGAATCTTCCATGTGCCTCTCATGTCACTTTTATATTCCTTCAACTGTCCGTTATAATAATCCTTTTTTTGTATCGGCCTCCCTTATATTTCAGTTCAGAGGCGTCAGAATCGTTCACCAGTGATCAATCTGAGGGCGGAGCGATAGACGGCATCCAGAGGCTTCAGAGTTGAAGCTGCAGCGTGTCCATAAATGACATCGCCGTAATCCATCACTAACAAGAATACAGCTGCAACGATTCTTTCTCTACGCGATGAAGGAAAACTTGATGTACAGAAAGCCATCTTTCTGTTTATAGGACAATGCTTGTCATAGAGTGGTATGTAAGATCACATGCCACATTCACATCCTTAACGTATACCCCACTCCACAAAGTCACTTCCTAAGGTCGTTTTTGCTCCATCTGTTCTTAATATATTTGAACTGAAGCCCTTCCTCATTTCTCTTGAACTGACAAACATACAGTATATAGTAAAGATGGGTAAGTGATGTCGTTTATTAACAGTGTGAAATGTTCTCCATCTCATTTGTAAATGATGATCAATGAATGTAATCACAGGATATTTGCTCCTACTGTATAAAGCATCAGGAGGGTCAGAAGTCATGTGATGATTGCAGGGATAGAGTTCATCAAAACTGAAAACCCACTAAAACCAGTTTGACCAACTAAATTCGACTCTTTCTCTGAAGGTTTCCACACTGGACCCGGTGTCCGATATATACAAGCCATAAGAACATTTTTAGACTTTTCCATCTGGATGTCTGCAGCTAGTCACTCCAGTACATCATCAATGACAGCTACTCTCCACTACTGTTCACATACAAGGCAACACGCAGTGTTGTAGTCCGGACCACACTAACTGAGATCGAGACCAAGGCAGGGTCAGACCGAGACCAAGACCAAGACATTTAGGAATCAGACCAGCATATTGTTCAATAAATGAACTGAGCTTTATGTTTTTAACGGTACTTTTGTAACAAAGCTACACACACATTTATTTGAAAAACAACATCCACACTGAACTTAGTGACATTCAGGAAAGTTGAAGAATATTTTCAGTGACACCTTTTCTCAGTTTGTGGAGAAGAATGTTGCTCTTTATATTCATACTTGATGTGTAAAGCTTTTCAAGTTTTCCTCTCAGCTCTGGCAATGATATCCGCCAGTACCACTGGACCAGTGTCCTCCCAGAGATCATTTGAAATAAGGAGAGAAACAAAGAGGAGCCACACCACCATGTAACGGACACATACTGATGGTACACTCCATCTCAAAGTAGAGCTACAGAAGAAAAGCCAGAGATCATTTGAAATAAGGAGAGAAACAAAGAGGAGCCACACCACCATGTAACAGACACAGAGAGTAGTCGCACAAACCAATGTGGCCAGTCGGGTGTTTTCATGTTGTAACGTGGACTCTTTATGTGCTTATGTGCTGAGGAGTTTTTTTATGTTCCCACACTGTGCTCTACAGGAGCATAGTTTGGGGGTTGCTTTTTCCCTCCTACCCTTCCTCATGTTATGCTGTATTTGTCCAATTGCTCTGTCTCCTGTCCTGTTCACCCCCTGTTACATTGTATGTATGTCTGTATATGTATGGAGAGGAGATGGCATAATTTCACTGGTCTTGATAAAGCATTATCAATCATACTGATGGTACACTCCATCTCAAAGTAGAGCCGTCTCTGTAGAGCTACAGAAGACAAAATGAGATGAAAAGATTTGTCTTGACTGTATAAATAATAATGTAAAATAAACCTATCCATCCATCTATCTGCAGATATTTATTTTACAGACGTACCTCTTGCATCCAGGGCCAGAATGCATGAGGATTGTGTTGATGGGCCTCCATAGTCAACGGCTCCCTCTCCTCTAAATTCTTGTGAAATGAAAACACTGAGTCTGTGGACGAAATGCCCTCAGTGCACAGCTGAAGAGATCTTCTCGTTACACGTTGATCATATTGCCAGCATGGCTGATGTCTCTGATATATGTTTGTGATTAGAATAGTTTCTCTTTATGAAAATAGGGACTTTGAAAATACATGAAGAAGAGAAAAAGGAAAGCTAAGGTGCATTGTGCCATCATGCCAGAAGTAGTCATGCAGGCTAACCTTCAGTCTGTCGCTTCTTGGACATTTGGTTGTTTATAAAAAGGAAAGAGGGGCATAGACACACAGTACCATCGACAGTATTATAAAAACATAGCTGTCTAATGTAAGCTTTCAACTTTTTTCTAAATGTACATATAGTCAACAAAGACTCATCAGCCGGGTCAGGTGAAAATGCACCAGCAGCAGGAGATGTGGACCTACAGACGAATGCACCTAAAAGACAGGTTAGCAAGCCAGTGAGCCCCGCTTTAGTCACATGATTATCCTTAAGGACAATATTTAAAACAAGATGTAACCTGTATGGAGCCACAGATTCTTCTGCGTTACCTGTCAGGGAGTGGTGATCTCAAGAAACAGAACATAATGATAAAAACTATAAAGTGCAGTTCCATGCTAACCCCCATCTGGAAGACTGAGGATTCTGTTCCCTCTGCGCTGAGCTATAGTGAAGTATTGAGGTCCACAGAAAGTTAAATATACAGAGTATAAAGGTCATCTTGGGCTCAAACTGAAGCTTATAAATGAGGGTAGTTTTTAAATAAAAATAAGACAGTGATATTAACAATGAAGTGCTTAAAACTAATCATAATCCATGAGAGTGTGTGCCTCAGAAGCTGTTTTTATTGTCTCTTTGTGAGTGTTAGTGATGATAACTTCAAATGTAATGGCAGAAAGTACCAGAATCTTATTCTGCTACTTTCCCCTATATGTCAGGATACTCTGTGCCAAATATCATATTTGTATGTCTATTGATGACATTTGAACAAGATCATTTGTGACTTTACATTATCTTGAATAAAGCATTTTTCAAAAAGGGGTTTTTGGCCCCCCAGGACCAAACGGCCCCGAGTTGGGAGTGGTCGTTATCCACTTGTGATGGCCCAAGGTATGGGCTAACTAAAAATCATAGTGAAGAAAAGGTAGCTAAAGACTTCCTGAGGGAGGGACCTGGCTCCTGGACTAGTCCAGATTAGTTTCATTGAATCGTTACATTAATCGTCTTTTTATGACAGTTTTTCCTCCTTTTTTTTATTTTTAATTAATTGAGCTCAAATGATGAAGGAACTGTAGTTAATGTAGGAAGAACAAACTTATCCAGACAGATGACCTGTGCTGGTTCAAAGCACTGATTGGTCCCTGACCTGAGTCGCTCAGTAGTTTCTGTTCATTTCATTGGTTTATAAAATGTTTAAATTATTCTATGACTGTCAATATGTTACTGTTGAACTGATGAGGACGTGCTACCCGTTTGACAGACATACAGTAAAAAACACCTGAACCAATCGGAGCGCTGCTGTTTTAAGCCCCGCCCACCGCAGGCCCTTAGCATGCTGCACCCACATGCACGCGCTAATCTGGTGATGGAGAAGGCGGGACGTGGCTCTGTCTCTCAGACTCTCCTGGAGGATTGTTTTACCTGCTGCAGGAAGAAGTGTTCAAACTTTTAGTCACACTGTGGAAGTGTGGAAGTGTCGCTGGCAGCGTTTAAGGTGAGTGATAAACACGAGACCCCCCCACGTGTGTGTGTGTGTGTGTGTGTGTGTGTGTGTGTGTGGGGGGGGGGGGGGGTAATAAAGGTGTAACAAACTGGTTTTAAATGTATAAGAGGGAACTCTGAGTCGTAGTTATACTGAATAAAAGTGAAATAACTGAAGTGTTGTAGCAGCATGTTACAAACTTTAAAGTATAACAGTAGTTATAATAGTTCTTATAATGATGAATATGTTCATATAGAACTTTAGTTAATAACTCATCCCCACACATACAGGGATTTAAAATAATCATTAGGGCTGCAACTAACGATGATTTTAATAATCCATTAATCGGTTGATTATTTTTCCATGAATCGGATAAAAAAAGAAATACATTTTGAATTTCCACACGTTTATTAAAAAATAGAACATTAGTTCAAATTGACGGTGCAAACAAGTGTCCTTGAGGGAAGAGTGTAGCCAGGGTTCATTGGAGCTACGCCTTCATCTTCAACCATCAGAGGCCTCATGACAGTGATGAGCATGTTGAGGATGCTATCTGTCCAGTCTGTACATGATGTTCCTAACCAGGGGCGGATCTAGAGAAACATCCATGAGGTGGCATCGAGGTTTTAAAGGGTGTCAGAAATAAAGGCTGATTTCATCTCAAGATATCAGATACTGCTGTTAAACAGTAATTGTGAGTCATCTTACCAGTGAGCATCTATTTCAATCTGAAACCAAACCATATTGAATCCATAGAAGCTCGATTAGCACCATAATGTATGGATGATGAACATTTGTGGACAGCTCTGGAAATGTAAGTTAGCTGGAGGATAGTGACCAATCAGCCGGTGTTGAAGTTTCTTTGTTTGTTTGGGTCCAGACATGAGAATCCCTCCACTCCTCAGAGTCAGTTCAAATGGATGTAAGGCAGTTAGTAACAGTTCTGTGTGATAAGTGAAGCATTGAAAATCAAACAGCTTGTTAACAGAAATCATTTGATACGTCTTTAGTGAACAAAGCTTCAGAGCTACAGGACAGTCCCAGATGTAAATGATTCATAAACACACATACTCAACATACTGCTCCTAACTTCTGTGAAGAGTGAAACCTCAAACATATAGGCTAGGTGTAACTTATTGAAATCTAAATATGGAGCCTATATGCTCACCATGCACACTGTTGGTGACAAACTGTTTCCATCATCTTACCACACAATCCACTTATTGATTAGACATGTTTACTAGAATCAGCTTGGATTTAAAGTGCTGCTTTTTGAGGGGCTTGAACCTCAGTAGGGGAGTTAGGGCTCCTTCAATGGAATGATCTGGATCATTAACCTCTGCGTTGACACTTTTATGAACTCTGGGCGGCTTATTTACATTCTCATCTTCATCATTGAAAATCATTTGAGATGTTGACCTCACATTAGATGTAAACCTGCCAGGCTATCATTAAACATGTAATGATTAGAGTCAGAGAACAAGTTCAATTCTTTTATGTTTCCATTAGTTTATTGAGATATTAGGTCTACTATTGTATACATTTTTAAATAGCCTAGACTACAGTTAATGCACACAGTGCAGTTTTTACCTTCTAGTCTCTGTCCTCTCTCTGTCTGTCTGTCTGTCTGTCTGTCTGTCTGTCTGTCTGTCTGTCTGTCTGTCTGTCTGTCTGTCTGTCTGTCTGTCTGTCTGTCTCTCTGTCTGTCTGTCTGTCTGTCTGTCTGTCTGTCTGTCTGTCTGTCTGTCTGTCTGTCTCTGTCTTCATCTGCAGCTGTCTGTCTGTCTGTCTGTCTGTCTGTCTGTCTGTCTGTCTGTCTCTCTGTCTGTCTGTCTGTCTGTCTGTCTGTCTGTCTGTCTCTGTCTTCATCTGCAGCTGTCTGTCTGTCTGTCTGTCTGTCTGTCTGTCTGTCTGTCTCTGTCTTCATCTGCAGCTGTCTGTCTGTCTGTCTGTCTGTCTGTCTGTCTGTCTGTCTGTCTGTCTGTCTGTCTGTCTGTCTGTCTCTCTGTCTGTCTGTCTGTCTGTGTAACATAAAAGCCTGCTGCGTCAAATCAACATAGGCTCGCTAACAACAGGAGCTACAGTCACGTGGAAGAGGAACGAACTTTATCTTATAAATTGGCGTTTTTGGCAAAGTTCCTTCAGGGTGTAACCTCTTACACTAACTACTGCTTTGGAATAGTTGAAAGAGAAATGTGAGCATTTTTCGGAGAGACCATGAAGGCTGGGACTTCATCCTTCCTGCCGCATTAACTTTTGTCGGGGTTACTGGAGAGTAGGGGCAGCACGGAGACGCTGAAGTGAACAGAGCAGAAAGAAAGGTGCGGGAAGCGTCATTTGTGCTGCATTCGCTTGTGCTCGTAAATCGGAGTTTCACTCTTAATTTTTTTTTATACCAGCCACGAATTTTGGGGTGGCAGCTGGGGTGGCAAGGCATCATTCCGGGGTGGCAAGCCCATGCCCCCCCTCTAGATCCGCCCCTGGTTCCAATCATGAAGCCTCTCAGAGTTTGTTTTTTTCTGCAATGACAAACATAGTATTAGTAAAACAATTTACATCAAATCAATATGCCTTATTGATTTAGTTTGAATTACTGTTATGTAAAGGCAAGTAAGTAACCCAAAGAGCACTCAGACATTTATTTACACTCACACAGGTACCCTAACAACTACTTATTTACACACATGTAAGTAGATGTAATAAGTGACCCTGTCTGAATGCTATTAGTCCTACCTCACTTGCATACAGTGCAGTGTCTTAACTCTCACCTTATTACAGAAAATGAACACTTGAAGCTTAATCATTCAATTAGTAAATCATTGTAGTGAGTAAATTCGTTTTTAATTATTTATTTATTTACAGCTTAAGCTGACCAAGTGCTTTAAAAAAAAAATAATGTGGGGAAAAAAGCAAGTTGAGCTCATAGGACTTGATGTTACAATCCCTCTTACAGTAATCGGCACTTAATTGAGTTTGATGTCTTGAATGGGGGTAAGGGTAATCACTTCATCGGGGTCATCAGGTGGGCACCCTCCTTCCTTGATGTTTCATTGATAGGCCCACGACATCTCCAGAGGGCTCAACGGCAACACCTGGCGTCCCAGGTGCACCCCCCTCTGCGTTTACCCCTCCTGAATGCTTATGTTATCTTACAGCCCAGTTCGGATCCTTTCGTTTTATCCAGAGCCAATTGCTGCTTCGTTCTGCAGCCTCTGACAGCAACTTGATGGCTCGTCGGAGGGCCTGTCCTCGGACTCCCATCCCTTTCATTAGCCTGGTGGAAGATGTTGCAACAAAGCCTCTGCAGCCAACCTCTACAGGGAGTACTTGCGTTCTCCAGCCCCGTTCTATTGCCTCGGCTGCCAGGTCAGAATATTTCAGCCTCTTGCGTTCATATGCTTCCCCAACTGCAGCCTCCCATGGCACAGTTAGTTCTACAATATATAGGGACTTTTTTGAGGCTGACCACATAATCAGATCCGGCCGGAGATTGGTTGTGACAATTTCAGGTGGAAATACAAGCTTCTGGTCAAGATCCACTTGCATCTTCCAATCCCTGGCTGCATCCAATAGGCATGCTTCCCCTTTCACGGTTGGATTCTTTTGGACTTGTCCTGCTGGTACGAAGGCAGTGTTGTAATTGAAGCCAGAGGTTGGGTGAGAGAGTGCATTGGTGGTAGCCCTCCTCCCTTCTAGGATTATCGCCAGTTGCCGGAGGACCTGGTTGTGCCTCCAGGTATAACGTCCTTGGGTGAGGCTTGTTTTGCAGCCGGTGAGAATGTGCCTTAGGGTAGCTGGTGTTTGACAGAGTGGACATGCTGGGTCTTCTCCAACCCACTGGTTTAGATTCTTAGGAGTGGGAAGGACATCATAGGTGGCTCTAATAATGAAACTAAGTCTGCTTCCTTCCATCTCCCAAACATCCCGCCATGTGAGTTTTCGATGCTCCAGGTTTTCCCATCTCGTTCACTGGCCCTGTTTGGCCTGTGAGACGGCTTTTGCGCATCTTTTTCCCTCCTCCTGGTGACGCAACTCTGCTACTACAAGCTTTCTTCTTTGGCCAAGTGTTGCTTTGTGCCATGTAGGTCTGCTTGTTCCAAGACCAAGACCGCCTCTTCCATGTTGCACCTGGCCTACAATGTCCCTATACCTGAGAGCTGACTTTGCTTGTTGTACAACCTCAGTTGGGGTCCACTTCCTCCCTGTTGCCAAACTGGGAGCCGCCGCTCGTATTGTGGCGTCTTGGGAATAAACATGACAACGTATTGAAAGTGGGCAAAAAAGCCAAGATAATAAAAACGTGTCTTTAGTCTAAGCTTGCTTGGCGTTGGCAAAGTAAAAAGTCTGTCATTAACAAGCTAACGCTAGTTTCATGAACTTTTCCTGCTTGCTGGATAACGAGTAAAGCACCAGACGAGCAACCGGAGAGACCAACGTTACATTTCCTTACTTGAAAACGGAACAAACATTGGATTCTGTAGTGACTTACCCTGCTGTCGAGCTCCCTTCCTCGTCAGCGATGACTCCGACATGTTTACTTTTCAGGTGCTGTATCATCCGTGGTGCTCCCTGGCTACGCCATATCGCTTTTTCAAAGCTTTCAACTAACACACGTTTTATACATTGTGAAGTGCTCCCACACTTTAGGAGATTTCGGTCGAACTGTTCTCTCCGTCTCTGTAATGTTTAATATCTGAACTAGCAGCTCCGCTCTCTCACGCTGTAGCTGCGCTACACTGTGCTCAACGCTTCGGCATGTAAACAGTTCCGCGTCTACGTCACCACAGTCTGCGACATAGGGAGTGACGCATTAATTGTGGGACGCAACAAATCGACAATCAAATTTGTTGCCAACACTTTTATTAATCGATTTTTATCGATTCGTTGTTGCAGCTCTATATTTGACTGTAAAGTCACAGAGGGTCTCCCCACAGAAGCCCCTCTCTTTGTAAATTGTGTTTTTAATCTAAAAACATAAAACTGACACGTTGATTTGTTTGAAAGTTTGAGATCCAGGATGACAGATATGACCTTTGACCTGTAACATGTCTGAAAAGGTGACCTCCAGTCAGGTGCAGGGCATGCCTGGATTAAAAGTCAGCTGGTGTTCTTGAACAAATGTTTCTAAATATCATTAAAGGTGTATCTTTGGCCCGTCATCATCGGGGAACCTGTTCTGGTGCTCTAAAGCTTCTTTGTCAAATGGAGCTATGAACCATTAGCGGTGTCAAATAGCACTATATTATTTTAAATGTGTGAGCTAGCAGGGCCCTTAAATCATGCCAGATACCATCAACTAATAAATGTGCTTCTGAATGACGTGTAGTTTAAACATGAACCAAGTGGTGGCGTAAGAGGGTCAGAGTCCTGTACTCAATGCTTACTGAGAAACAAAACAACAATTATATTGATTTCAGTAAATAAAGTCAATGCTGACAAGTTTGGAAACACATGTATAAATAAATACATCATCACTAAACACAGTAATAACAAGATACTTAACACATGTAGAAGCACAGTATAGCAGGATATGATTAACATAGAAATACAAAATGTGCTTCAGAAACTAAATAGGACTGGAACTACTACTGGAAGAGTTCTTCATTAAATCTGTCTACTCACAGATTGAGCTGTCCATCTTTTAACTGGGACAGGAAGTCCGGCTGCATCCTTCAACTTTAAACCACACACTCTGAAAAGGTCAGAGTCTTTTCAGTCCTTTAGGATCCTGAATCCCAAAGACAAAGTAGATACAGAGGAGGAGGCCCAGTGCCATGGAGATGTCCTCGCTCTCTTCTGTGATCACACGTCAACACACTGAAGTCGGAAGAACGACTTTCAAACCTTGAAACTGGGACCATCTGAGGAACGCCTGAATGCACCATAAGCCTACTTCATAATGTTCACTCACTCAGTCAATAAATGTAACTGTAAGGTAGTGAGAGCTTGTTAAGCTAATGTAACATGTAAGAATGATGTTTTCAAACAGTCCAGTTCAAGGTGAGTCATGTCAAGTTTCTCCAGCTGTGGTTACTGTGTGTTTACCTGTCGAGTATGTGCATTCATAACTAGAACAATCAAACACATCCAGGCACATGACCTGTACTGGTCCATTCAGGCAGCAGGAGACACCCTGGAGGAAGACCAGGCAGCAGCAGCAGACACCCTGGAGGAAGACCAGGCAGCAGCAGCAGACACCCTGGATGACGACCAGGCAGCAGCAGACACCCTGGATGAAGACCAGGCAGCAGCAGCAGACACCCTGGATGAAGACCAGGCAGCAGCAGCAGACACCCTGGATGAAGACCAGGCAGCAGCAGCAGACACCCTGGATGAAGACCAGGCTGCAGCAGACACCCTGGATGAAGACCAGGCAGCAGCTGACACCCTGGATGAAGACCAGGCAGCAGCAGACACCCTGGATGAAGACCAGGCAGCAGCAGCAGACACCCTGGAGGAAGACCAGGAAGCAGCAGCAGACACCCTGGATGAAGACCAGGCAGCAGCAGACACCCTGGATGAAGACCAGGCAGCAGCAGACACCCTTTTAGGAATCAGACCAGCATATTGTTCAATAAATGAACTGAGCTTTATGTTTTTAACGGTACTTTTGTAACAAAGCTACACACACATTTATTTGAAAAACAACATCCACACTGAACTTAGTGACATTCAGGAAAGTTGAAGAATATTTTCAGTGACACCTTTTCTCAGTTTGTGGAGAAGAATGTTGCTCTTTATATTCATACTTGATGTGTAAAGCTTTTCAAGTTTTCCTCTCAGCTCTGGCAATGATATCCGCCAGTACCACTGGACCAGTGTCCTCCCAGAGATCATTTGAAATAAGGAGAGAAACAAAGAGGAGCCACACCACCATGTAACGGACACATACTGATGGTACACTCCATCTCAAAGTAGAGCTACAGAAGAAAAGCCAGAGATCATTTGAAATAAGGAGAGAAACAAAGAGGAGCCACACCACCATGTAACAGACACAGAGAGTAGTCGCACAAACCAATGTGGCCAGTCGGGTGTTTTCATGTTGTAACGTGGACTCTTTATGTGCTTATGTGCTGAGGAGTTTTTTTATGTTCCCACACTGTGCTCTACAGGAGCATAGTTTGGGGGTTGCTTTTTCCCTCCTACCCTTCCTCATGTTATGCTGTATTTGTCCAATTGCTCTGTCTCCTGTCCTGTTCACCCCCTGTTACATTGTATGTATGTCTGTATATGTATGGAGAGGAGATGGCATAATTTCACTGGTCTTGATAAAGCATTATCAATCATACTGATGGTACACTCCATCTCAAAGTAGAGCCGTCTCTGTAGAGCTACAGAAGACAAAATGAGATGAAAAGATTTGTCTTGACTGTATAAATAATAATGTAAAATAAACCTATCCATCCATCTATCTGCAGATATTTATTTTACAGACGTACCTCTTGCATCCAGGGCCAGAATGCATGAGGATTGTGTTGATGGGCCTCCATAGTCAACGGCTCCCTCTCCTCTAAATTCTTGTGAAATGAAAACACTGAGTCTGTGGACGAAATGCCCTCAGTGCACAGCTGAAGAGATCTTCTCGTTACACGTTGATCATATTGCCAGCATGGCTGATGTCTCTGATATATGTTTGTGATTAGAATAGTTTCTCTTTATGAAAATAGGGACTTTGAAAATACATGAAGAAGAGAAAAAGGAAAGCTAAGGTGCATTGTGCCATCATGCCAGAAGTAGTCATGCAGGCTAACCTTCAGTCTGTCGCTTCTTGGACATTTGGTTGTTTATAAAAAGGAAAGAGGGGCATAGACACACAGTACCATCGACAGTATTATAAAAACATAGCTGTCTAATGTAAGCTTTCAACTTTTTTCTAAATGTACATATAGTCAACAAAGACTCATCAGCCGGGTCAGGTGAAAATGCACCAGCAGCAGGAGATGTGGACCTACAGACGAATGCACCCAAAAGACAGGTTAGCAAGCCAGTGAGCCCCGCTTTAGTCACATGATTATCCTTAAGGACAATATTTAAAACAAGATGTAACCTGTATGGAGCCACAGATTCTTCTGCGTTACCTGTCAGGGAGTGGTGATCTCAAGAAACAGAACATAATGATAAAAACTATAAAGTGCAGTTCCATGCTAACCCCCATCTGGAAGACTGAGGATTCTGTTCCCTCTGCGCTGAGCTATAGTGAAGTATTGAGGTCCACAGAAAGTTAAATATACAGAGTATAAAGGTCATCTTGGGCTCAAACTGAAGCTTATAAATGAGGGTAGTTTTTAAATAAAAATAAGACAGTGATATTCACAATGAAGTGCTTAAAACTAATCATAATCCATGAGAGTGTGTGCCTCAGAAGCTGTTTTTATTGTCTCTTTGTGAGTGTTAGTGATGATAACTTCAAATGTAATGGCAGAAAGTACCAGAATCATATTCTGCTACTTTCCCCTATATGTCAGGATACTCTGTGCTAAATATCATATTTGTATGTCTATTGATGACATTTGAACAAGATCATTTGTGACTTTACATTATCTTGAATAAAGCATTTTTCAAAAAGGGGTTTTTGGCCCCCCAGGACCAAACGGCCCCGAGTTGGGAGTGGTCGTTATCCACTTGTGATGGCCCAAGGTATGGGCTAACTAAAAATCATAGTGAAGAAAAGGTAGCTAAAGACTTCCTGAGGGAGGGACCTGGCTCCTGGACTAGTCCAGATTAGTTTCATTGAATCGTTACATTAATCGTCTTTTTATGACAGTTTTTCCTCCTTTTTTTTATTTTTAATTAATTGAGCTCAAATGATGAAGGAACTGTAGTTAATGTAGGAAGAACAAACTTATCCAGACAGATGACCTGTGCTGGTTCAAAGCACTGATTGGTCCCTGACCTGAGTCGCTCAGTAGTTTCTGTTCATTTCATTGGTTTATAAAATGTTTAAATTATTCTATGACTGTCAATATGTTACTGTTGAACTGATGAGGACGTGCTACCCGTTTGACAGACATACAGTAAAAAACACCTGAACCAATCGGAGCGCTGCTTTTTTAAGCCCCGCCCACCGCAGGCCCTTAGCATGCTGCACCCACATGCACGCGCTAATCTGGTGATGGAGAAGGCGGGACGTGGCTCTGTCTCTCAGACTCTCCTGGAGGATTGTTCACCTGCTGCAGGAAGAAGTGTTCAAACTTTTAGTCACACTGTGGAAGTGTGGAAGTGTCGCTGGCAGCGTTTAAGGTGAGTGATAAACACGAGACCCCCCCCACGTGTGTGTGTGTGTGTGTGTGTGTGTGTGTGTGTGTGTGTGTGTGTGTGGGGGGGGGGGTAATAAAGGTGTAACAAACTGGTTTTAAATGTATAAGAGGAAACTCTGAGTCGTAGTTATACTGAATAAAAGTGAAATAACTGAAGTGTTGTAGCAGCATGTTACAAACTTGAAAGTATAACAGTAGTTATAATAGTTCTTATAATGATGAATATGTTCATATAGAACTTTAGTTAATAACTCATCCCCACACATACAGGGATTTAAAATAATCATTAGGGCTGCAACTAACGATGATTTTAATAATCCATTAATCGGTTGATTATTTTTCCATGAATCGGATAAAAAAAGAAATACATTTTGAATTTCCACACGTTTATTAAAAAATAGAACATTAGTTCAAATTGACGGTGCAAACAAGTGTCCTTGAGGGAAGAGTGTAGCCAGGGTTCATTGGAGCTACGCCTTCATCTTCAACCATCAGAGGCCTCATGACAGTGATGAGCATGTTGAGGATGCTATCTGTCCAGTCTGTACATGATGTTCCTAACCAGGGGCGGATCTAGAGAAACATCCATGAGGTGGCATCGAGGTTTTAAAGGGTGTCAGAAATAAAGGCTGATTTCATCTCAAGATATCAGATACTGCTGTTAAACAGTAATTGTGAGTCATCTTACCAGTGAGCATCTATTTCAATCTGAAACCAAACCATATTGAATCCATAGAAGCTCGATTAGCACCATAATGTATGGATGATGAACATTTGTGGACAGCTCTGGAAATGTAAGTTAGCTGGAGGATAGTGACCAATCAGCCGGTGTTGAAGTTTCTTTGTTTGTTTGGGTCCAGACATGAGAATCCCTCCACTCCTCAGAGTCAGTTCAAATGGATGTAAGGCAGTTAGTAACAGTTCTGTGTGATAAGTGAAGCATTGAAAATCAAACAGCTTGTTAACAGAAATCATTTGATACGTCTTTAGTGAACAAAGCTTCAGAGCTACAGGACAGTCCCAGATGTAAATGATTCATAAACACACATACTCAACATACTGCTCCTAACTTCTGTGAAGAGTGAAACCTCAAACATATAGGCTAGGTGTAACTTATTCAAATCTAAATATGGAGCCTATATGCTCACCATGCACACTGTTGGTGACAAACTGTTTCCATCATCTTACCACACAATCCACTTATTGATTAGAGCTGTTTACTAGAATCAGCTTGGATTTAAAGTGCTGCTTTTTGAGGGGCTTGAACCTCAGTAGGGGAGTTAGGGCTCCTTCAATGGAATGATCTGGATCATTAACCTCTGCGTTGACACTTTTATGAACTCTGGGCGGCTTATTTACATTCTCATCTTCATCATTGAAAATCATTTGAGATGTTGACCTCACATTAGATGTAAACCTGCCAGGCTATCATTAAACATGTAATGATTAGAGTCAGAGAACAAGTTCAATTCTTTTATGTTTCCATTAGTTTATTGAGATATTAGGTCTACTATTGTATACATTTTTAAATAGCCTAGACTACAGTTAATGCACACAGTGCAGTTTTTACCTTCTAGTCTCTGTCCTCTCTCTGTCTGTCTGTCTGTCTGTCTGTCTGTCTGTCTGTCTGTCTGTCTGTCTGTCTGTCTGTCTGTCTGTCTGTCTGTCTGTCTGTCTCTCTGTCTGTCTGTCTGTCTGTCTGTCTGTCTGTCTGTCTGTCTGTCTGTCTGTCTCTGTCTTCATCTGCAGCTGTCTGTCTGTCTGTCTGTCTGTCTGTCTGTCTGTCTGTCTGTCTGTCTGTCTGTCTGTCTGTCTGTCTGTCTGTCTGTCTGTCTGTCTGTCTCTGTCTTCATCTGCAGCTGTCTGTCTGTCTGTCTGTCTGTCTGTCTGTCTGTCTGTCTCTGTCTTCATCTGCAGCTGTCTGTCTGTCTGTCTGTCTGTCTGTCTGTCTGTCTGTCTGTCTGTCTGTCTGTCTGTCTGTCTGTCTGTCTGTCTGTCTCTCTGTCTGTCTGTCTGTCTGTGTAACATAAAAGCCTGCTGCGTCAAATCAACATAGGCTCGCTAACAACAGGAGCTACAGTCACGTGGAAGAGGAACGAACTTTATCTTATAAATTGGCGTTTTTGGCAAAGTTCCTTCAGGGTGTAACCTCTTACACTAACTACTGCTTTGGAATAGTTGAAAGAGAAATGTGAGCATTTTTCGGAGAGACCATGAAGGCTGGGACTTCATCCTTCCTGCCGCATTAACTTTTGTCGGGGTTACTGGAGAGTAGGGGCAGCACGGAGACGCTGAAGTGAACAGAGCAGAAAGAAAGGTGCGGGAAGCGTCATTTGTGCTGCATTCGCTTGTGCTCGTAAATCGGAGTTTCACTCTTAATTTTTTTTTATACCAGCCACGAATTTTGGGGTGGCAGCTGGGGTGGCAAGGCATCATTCCGGGGTGGCAAGCCCATGCCCCCCCTCTAGATCCGCCCCTGGTTCCAATCATGAAGCCTCTCAGAGTTTGTTTTTTTCTGCAATGACAAACATAGTATTAGTAAAACAATTTACATCAAATCAATATGCCTTATTGATTTAGTTTGAATTACTGTTATGTAAAGGCAAGTAAGTAACCCAAAGAGCACTCAGACATTTATTTACACTCACACAGGTACCCTAACAACTACTTATTTACACACATGTAAGTAGATGTAATAAGTGACCCTGTCTGAATGCTATTAGTCCTACCTCACTTGCATACAGTGCAGTGTCTTAACTCTCACCTTATTACAGAAAATGAACACTTGAAGCTTAATCATTCAATTAGTAAATCATTGTAGTGAGTAAATTCGTTTTTAATTATTTATTTATTTACAGCTTAAGCTGACCAAGTGCTTTAAAAAAAAAATAATGTGGGGAAAAAAGCAAGTTGAGCTCATAGGACTTGATGTTACAATCCCTCTTACAGTAATCGGCACTTAATTGAGTTTGATGTCTTGAATGGGGGTAAGGGTAATCACTTCATCGGGGTCATCAGGTGGGCACCCTCCTTCCTTGATGTTTCATTGATAGGCCCACGACATCTCCAGAGGGCTCAACGGCAACACCTGGCGTCCCAGGTGCACCCCCCTCTGCGTTTACCCCTCCTGAATGCTTATGTTATCTTACAGCCCAGTTCGGATCCTTTCGTTTTATCCAGAGCCAATTGCTGCTTCGTTCTGCAGCCTCTGACAGCAACTTGATGGCTCGTCGGAGGGCCTGTCCTCGGACTCCCATCCCTTTCATTAGCCTGGTGGAAGATGTTGCAACAAAGCCTCTGCAGCCAACCTCTACAGGGAGTACTTGCGTTCTCCAGCCCCGTTCTATTGCCTCGGCTGCCAGGTCAGAATATTTCAGCCTCTTGCGTTCATATGCTTCCCCAACTGCAGCCTCCCATGGCACAGTTAGTTCTACAATATATAGGGACTTTTTTGAGGCTGACCACATAATCAGATCCGGCCGGAGATTGGTTGTGACAATTTCAGGTGGAAATACAAGCTTCTGGTCAAGATCCACTTGCATCTTCCAATCCCTGGCTGCATCCAATAGGCATGCTTCCCCTTTCACGGTTGGATTCTTTTGGACTTGTCCTGCTGGTACGAAGGCAGTGTTGTAATTGAAGCCAGAGGTTGGGTGAGAGAGTGCATTGGTGGTAGCCCTCCTCCCTTCTAGGATTATCGCCAGTTGCCGGAGGACCTGGTTGTGCCTCCAGGTATAACGTCCTTGGGTGAGGCTTGTTTTGCAGCCGGTGAGAATGTGCCTTAGGGTAGCTGGTGTTTGACAGAGTGGACATGCTGGGTCTTCTCCAACCCACTGGTTTAGATTCTTAGGAGTGGGAAGGACATCATAGGTGGCTCTAATAATGAAACTAAGTCTGCTTCCTTCCATCTCCCAAACATCCCGCCATGTGAGTTTTCGATGCTCCAGGTTTTCCCATCTCGTTCACTGGCCCTGTTTGGCCTGTGAGACGGCTTTTGCGCATCTTTTTCCCTCCTCCTGGTGACGCAACTCTGCTACTACAAGCTTTCTTCTTTGGCCAAGTGTTGCTTTGTGCCATGTAGGTCTGCTTGTTCCAAGACCAAGACCGCCTCTTCCATGTTGCACCTGGCCTACAATGTCCCTATACCTGAGAGCTGACTTTGCTTGTTGTACAACCTCAGTTGGGGTCCACTTCCTCCCTGTTGCCAAACTGGGAGCCGCCGCTCGTATTGTGGCGTCTTGGGAATAAACATGACAACGTATTGAAAGTGGGCAAAAAAGCCAAGATAATAAAAGCGTGTCTTTAGTCTAAGCTTGCTTGGCGTTGGCAAAGTAAAAAGTCTGTCATTAACAAGCTAACGCTAGTTTCATGAACTTTTCCTGCTTGTCAAGCTGGATAACGAGTAAAGCACCAGACGAGCAACCGGAGAGACCAACGTTACATTTCCTTACTTGAAAACGGAACAAACATTGGATTCTGTAGTGACTTACCCTGCTGTCGAGCTCCCTTCCTCGTCAGCGATGACTCCGACATGTTTACTTTTCAGGTGCTGTATCATCCGTGGTGCTCCCTGGCTACGCCATATCGCTTTTTCAAAGCTTTCAACTAACACACGTTTTATACATTGTGAAGTGCTCCCACACTTTAGGAGATTTCGGTCGAACTGTTCTCTCCGTCTCTGTAATGTTTAATATCTGAACTAGCAGCTCCGCTCTCTCACGCTGTAGCT